>OZ026572.1:2815000-3037500 GCA_964020215.1 Aurelia sp. 3 sensu Dawson et al. (2005) | reverse complement strand
CAATTTAGGACACAGAAATGTCAAACTTCGATAATTCCTGTAACGAAACTCAAATTTTTTCAAATTTTGGTCCAGAGAATGCAAAAATTTGGCAAGTTTTGTCTAGAAAATGCCAAATCATGGCACTTTTAATGTAGAAATTAGTCTAGCCAAGGGTATCATTTTCACAAAAATTGGTCTAGCCAACGGTACCATTTTGAAAGTGTGGGCGGCACACCCTCACCCGAAATTTAGCCTAGAACCCCCCCCCCGTGGATTTATGACCCAAGAAAGTCAAAAGAAGTAGGTGCTTGAAAAATGGCAGTACCTTTCTTCTCCAGAATATGTTAAGTATCGAAAAAAACGTTTCTTGCATTGTATTTCAATCAGTGTACAATCGAAAATGGATTGATGATGCTGTTCATTTGAAATAAAACACTATTGACCCTTTCTGAAATCTTGAAAATAATCAAATATAACACTAGAGCCATCTCTTTTATCGTTTTGTTGATTTTAACATTCTACGACTTTGAACAGACAGAAATGTACATTATGTCAAAAGTAACAGAAGAAGTTTAAAATCAAACTGAGCTTGCACCTGTACATATTTCCTGTCTTAGATTCGCCAACCTCAACATTAAAAACTCCAACGAAAGAACACATCGAAACACTCTCAGATAAACAAGCAATCGTAGGAACACCTTCAAGAAAAAGTACTGCCAAACGTACTTCGCTGTTTGTGGATCATGAGAAGCAAATTGCGAAAGATATTCAAATATCCGAAGAAGAAATCGCTCAAGAGATTCAAGTAGCAGGTATTTTTAATGAAAATGTCTTACATACTGTAAATAAAATACCTAATACATCTGAAAATGATACCATGGAAACAGAAGCTATGGAAATTGGTGCCACTGGCAACAAAGTTACGAATGTAACAGTTTTTGAGCGAGAAGTTGATACTGAGAAAAGTTGTTTCACTAGTGAGCACGGAAAGCTCGAAGAGGAAGTCGCGGCAGAAAGGATTGAAGCAAATGTGTCCGAAATTGATGAAATGAAGAAAGAACGAATAACTGATGCCACGTCTGTTGTCTCCATGACAACTAACGTGAGTAAACCTGATACCGCGCAAATACCATCTGATGTTGTAGACATAATGGATACTGAGAAAATCTCCGCTGATGGTATCGCTAAGGACATCGTTGCTTTGCAACCAGCTACTATGGATGTTGCTCTTATGAACGATATTAGCAAAGAAGTCGTTGCTAAAGAAAGTGTTGTCATAAATGCTGTTGCGACGCAACCTGTTACCATAGAAGCTGGTCGCTCTGCAGTCAAGCCAGAAGACCCGAGAACTTCGGAAACTATCAATGAACAATTAAACACTACCTTTGAGTCGATGTTGGAACAGCTGCCAGAACTTTCGTTGAAAGAATCCATCGCTGTTCACAAAAAGGTATTGGACTTCAGTCAAAAAGTGCTCGCTGTAATAGAACAAAAAATGGATGATACTGGATGATTTTTAAAGTTGAGAATCAACGATTTATTGATGAACGTAAGGACTGTTCTAGGAATAGCATTACTGAAGACATGTCCGTTGCATGTATTCCTTGATTCAAAACGATACTCTATTCTAAATTTGAGATTTTCTAACGCAATAATATATCGTGTGATTTCATATGGAAGATAACAGGATCCTTTTCGAGGAAGCAAGTTTAGGGGGCAAAGGGAGATAAAAATTAGCTGATCGCGTTTTAGTTGATTTGAGCTATTTCATTGCTTTGCAATGTGTGTGAAACTGTTTTGCTCTTCGTACAAATACAGCAACAGAAATTCTTGATCAGTTGTTCATTATCATATTATTGGTATTTTGCGAAGATTTTGCATGCCCAGGGATTCCAAAGGAACGAATACGATGCAAAGGATTCGATTCAAGTTTATTTATGAGAAGTGATGTTATTCTTGGAACATGCTTTGCTTTTCTTGTTTTATCGTGTATATGTGCTTTACATTTTGCAATTTGCATGGACATTTGGAGAGAGCGATAAATTATAGTTTTTGACGTAACCCTTAAAGACCATGCGGTAGGCTCTTCAGAACTCCCGTTGCACTCAGTTTTAGTTGCAGAAATGAATGACTGTATCGCATACATCCTTCAATATTTAATACATTTCGCTAGATTACATACTGCCAATATTTTGTCTGAACATTTTTCCAATACAATATTCTATTATTACTCTACAGCAAGAGCTTTGAGACAGGCTATGGTTGTTGCGAAGTAAAATAGAACTGCCCCCTGCTATCCCCAAAAAAGTTAAGGAAATGTTTCATTTGCCTGTCTAGTGGCCGATCTTTTGTATTTGATTCGTATTTGTGCCTATGCAGCGTTTTGAGCGTTGTGTTTTTACCATTTCATGGTTTTATATGTTATATAAAGGGATCATTGCCATGGGCTTGCTCCATGTCTATTCTGTGGTTTATCAGCGCTAAGGAATATAAGTATCTCTGCTGGGTGTAAGCTACGAGGAGGACTCTGCGAAGGAAAGACCAACGATAAAAACAAGAACAATAACAAACGTTTTCTTCTTGTTCATTTCTCCTTCGCAGCATCCTCTTCGTTGCTTACGCACCCACAGAGGTAATTGTGTCCTTAGTGCTGACAAACCACGGAATAGGCTTAAAGCAAGTCTATCATTGCCTCTAACTTGAGCTGCGGGAACTGAGGCTGCGTTCACACGATCCCGGCACATTTTGAAAACGGTGAAAAATGTGACGGCTGCAAAACTTGAGCTAGCATTCATACGATGCCGGAACGATTTGAAAACGATAGGAAATTAGACGGCAAAAACTCGTTGCAAGACTTTGATGCCAAAGATATGTGCTTGCACACTAAGAATTGATCTGTATCGTTCCAAAAGCGGCTAAAAATGTTCTATTTTCGTCATTTTCAAATGTTTACACGATGCTGTTTCCGAAATGTGCCGGTTAGAGTTCCGTTTTCAAAATCTACCGTTTTCAAAATCCGCCGGCAAAAAATGTGCCGGGAGGCCTATCCGTCACATTTTTCACCGTTGTTTTCAAAATGTGCCGGCATCGTGTGAACGCAGTCTGACTTGATGTCTACTACAATAGACTCAAATATGAATTCTAAACTTTAGATTTTGCGATCCTACAAGGCTTGTACGTATTCCCACTGTCTACACCTTGCGTTAGAACAACTTTTTACTTAAATGTAGCCACCTACTTTATGATATATTTAAACAGTAAAATGAAAAGACCTTGATTAAGAAGTTAGAGACATAGAGCAATTCTATTCTCTGTGTGCAGTTCTTGCAAAATATGCAATTCTACCGACACATATTGAGGTCTCATGTTTTTCAGAAAATTTGATATGATAGTTTGATTCAAGGAATTTTTTTCTTTTATTCATTAAGAATATTACCATCATCATCGTCATCATCATCATCATCATCATCGTCATCATCATCATCATCATCGTCATCATCATCATCATCATCATCATCATCGTCATCATCATCATCATCATCATCATCATCATCATCATCATCATCATCATCATCATCATCATCATCATCATCATCATCATCATCATCATAATCATCATCATCATCGTCATCATCATCATCATCATCATCATCATCATCATCGTC
Organism: Aurelia sp. 3 sensu Dawson et al. (2005); assembly: GCA_964020215.1. NCBI lineage: Eukaryota > Metazoa > Cnidaria > Scyphozoa > Semaeostomeae > Ulmaridae > Aurelia > Aurelia sp. 3 sensu Dawson et al. (2005). The sequence continues at coordinate 3,033,853 of OZ026572.1, read as the reverse complement.
ATCATCATCATCATCATCATCGTCATCATCATCATCATCATCATCATCATCATCATCATCATCATCATCATCATCATCATCATCATCGTCATCATCATCATCATCATCATCATCATCATCATCATTATCATCATCATCATCATCGTCATCATCATCGTCATCATCATCATCATCATCATCATCGTCATCATCATCATCATCATCGTCATCATCATCATCATCATCATCATCATCATCATCATCATTATCATCATCATCATCATCATCATCATCATCATCATCATCATCATCATAATCATCATCATCATCGTCGTCATCATCATCATCATCATCATCATCATCATCATCATCATCTACATCATCATCATCATCATCATCATCATCATCATCATCATCATCATCATCATCATCATCATCATCATCATCATCATCATCATCATCATCATCATCATCATCATCATCATTCATATTCATTCATTTATTTATTTATAGTAGGAGAAATAACTAACAGTAGATACTATCACAGCTAAATTTAAGTCAGAACAGCAGATCAAATTACACATCCTACCAGTCACTGTTTGGCGTAACTCTATTTCTCATACAAAGTACTTCTTTACGGATTTCCTTATTCATCATAGCATACAGGACAGGGTTGATGACAGCATTTGCAAACAAGAAAATAGCTAAATTATCAGCTTTACTTCGATCCGCCACAGACATTATCGTACGATCAACCACATCGACTATAGCAAGGATTGAATATGGTAATATACATATGACATATACAACGACTATTGCATACAGCATCCGAATCGTCCTCCGCTCTTTACGAAGTTTCATCGCTGTTGCTCGGCGTTCGTCGGCATTTCCGAATTCATCACATCGTCGTTGTTGTTGCAACGCCTTCCGAAGTATTGACGTGTATGCCACAAACATCAATGTTACTGGCATCATAGAAAACACTGGTAGAACAACGCTAGCAATCCAGCGATTCACGAGCAATGTTGCGAAACAGTGATCTGTTGTTGGCTTATTGAATGCAACAGTTATCATCAAAGCCGACACAACTAAGCAAGACACCCATATTGCACATATTGCTGAAAGAATTTTCGTCCTCGTTACTATAAGGGGATATCTTAGAGGGAAGTGTATGTAGATATATCGTTCGTAAGCAATCAATCCAAGCGTCCAACATGATGCCAAGATCATTGCTGCAGTAGCTGTGAACGATGATTTGCAGACATTAAAGCCTGCTCCCGTGTGTCCAGCTATCCACAATGGGGCTGCAATTAAGCATGTTAAAAGATCGCATAATGCTAGATGACATATTAGTATATAAGTCCATGATTCTAGTCTAAAGCGACGTAACACAGTGAATATTACAATAATGTTTTCAGTGATACCGAATAATGCAAGAACTCCCAGAACAGACATTCCTATGATTTCGCTTGTGTGATCTTCTGTACCCATATTGGACTATAAATAGCAGATTATGAACGTTCGTGTCTTTATATTCCTTGCAAACGAAACGTTTTTTTCCGTGAACTAACTTTGTGGCAAATTTTCACAATGTTGCGTTGTACTCTGTCACTCCTCTCTCTCTTCCCTCCGCCCTTGCGCCAAACTAGCTGGTCCGTAAAATTGATTGCCCGTTGGAACTGGACAACACAAATCGATGTAAAGTCGATTGGAAACTGTTCTTTGGGCATCGACACCCTGCTTCTAAGCTGCAGTCATGATTTTCTGGTGGATTCATAAAGAAAATTGATTTGCTTCACTTGTTTTTTCTGTCTTCTTCAACAGACCTTTCTTCCAGTCATAACGGAGATACTTCTCTTGCCCCTTGTCGCTTGTTAATAAAAGGAAGCGTTTCCAGTTATGTATTTATTGTGAATTTAAAGCACCTGCTTCGTTTGGTATTACTCCTCCGGAAAACTATCAACGTTTGTGCGTTCTTTTCAATTACAGCTAGCACCCAGACGTACCTCTGGGTAACTATCTCCCCGTTTGCCGCTTTACTCTTGCTGCTTGCTCCTAAGAGAGAGCGTTTCCAATTTCCTTTTCGAAGTAGATTTAAAATTTCGATTGTCCTTGGTATTTGACACCTTAAAAGAAGTATCAACTGAACTCCTTTGCTTCACGCTGCCATACTTTCTGCGTAAATATCTCTCCTTTTGCTGCTTACTGCTTGCTGCTTTGAAAAACTGTTTCCAGGTTTCTAGTTTTAGTAAGTTTAAAATATAGACTGTCTTTGGTATTCCACTCCTTAGAAGAAGTATCAACTGAACTCCTTTGCTTTGCCTTCCTTCTCTTCAATTACTACTCTCACTCTGCCATACTTTCTGTGTAAAAATATCTCCTTTTGCTGCTTACTTCTTGCTGCTGAAAAGAAATGTTTACAGGTTTCTAGTTTCTAGTGAATTTGAAATGCCTTCTTTTCAATTATAGCTCGAACCCTGCCAAGCGCAAATATCTCTCCTTCTGCCGCCTTTCACTTGCTGCTTGCTCGTGAGAGGCCCGTGAGAGGATGCGTTTCCAGTTTTATTTTCGACTCCTTGGGAGAGCTATTAACTTTCCTCTCAGCCTTACGTTCTTTTCAATTACAGCTTGCTGCTTGCCATACTGTGTGTGTAAATATCTCTCCTTTTGCCGCTTTTCGCTTGCTGCTTGCTCATGAGAGCGTTTCCAGTTTTCTAGCTATACTGAGTTAAAGTATCGACTGTCTGTGGTATTCTAGTCCTAAATGGAAGTGTCAACTTTACTTCTATGCCAGGCGTTCTTGTCGGTTACAGCTTCCTCTCTGCCATATTCTCTGCATGATTACCGCTCCTTTTCCCCCCTGCCACTTGCTTGAAGGAAGCGTTTCCAGTTTTATGTCTTACTCCTTGGGAGTTGAAGTATGAACTTTACTTTTTTGCCTTAAGTTCTTTCAATTATAGCTTGTTAGTTGTCATACTGTCTGCGTAAATATCACCGCTCTTTCCGAGTCTTCTCCTTGTTATTCTTGACTTCTTCCAATCAAACCCTACCCAAGTTGAAGTTGGGGACAGCCATATTGCCGACGGCTATCCTTCCAACGTTTTGCATAAAAATTTGAGTTATCTTCCCGTTGACCCATCCAGTGGCAACTACTTTCTTCCAAAGACAACACAGCAAAATTTCCAAACCAGACAAGCTAATTCCCACTTTAGTTGAGAAAGAAACAAAACTTGTTTAATATTTCAGTGCACGTTTGTTTCGATCCAAAAGAACATTCACTTCTTTCTTTCTACTCCCTGAAGACTTTCTTTGCTCCCTGTAACGAAGGGTCATTGATGGCTAATTACCACAGGGACATGACAAAACTCAGGTCAATACAAAATTACTACGCTGGTAACCTCATACTGCTAGTTTCATGCAAAATTAATGCGTCCACTTCATTTTGACTACAACGATCCTGAATGCAAATAAGCTCTTTGTAAGGATCTTCAAATCATATGCAGTGTGATTTCAAGTCGAACTCTTCACATGTTCTCAAAAGTACAACCTCGAGCACTTAACTGCGTTAAAATATTAAAATATGATTAAGCAATTACCCTCATCCAGTTAGAAAGATCGAGAAATGACGCTTTGACAGCACAAGCAAACAATTTTTTTATACAAACTGAGATTTGCAACTCCCAAAAATTTCTGAAACGAATGGTTTTGTTTCTTGTTGAGTGCAGGTAGCAATTCCCAACTTGCTTGTAAAATTGAATGTTGTTCTCCAGCTAAGTGAATTAAATCTCTTTACTGAATTTTTTTGTGCAGAGACTCTTGTAAAGTTAAAAAGCTATAACTTAATAAAATACCCGCAAGTTGCCAAAAGACACCGAAATCTTTGCATCAAATATATGTACATTTCAGAACCTAAAATGTCTAACGTTATAAATTTTCTGAAGATACATGTTTCGAAAATTATCTGCCGAAATCCGAAGCTGGCCAAAAATGTGTCATGCCTAAAATTTGGGTGTCGGCGGTAGTAATCGGACAGCGGAGATAATTGGACTACTGAATAAATCCCTAAGAATGAAGGAAAAAGCACGTTGCAAAGAATAGGGAGTTTACGAAGCCACGATGGCAACGGCCACTGCAATCAAATGAACAAAAGCCGCCAAGTAGATCCTTAGATATTCCTTCTTCTTTTTAAAAACCTCATTTCGCGTGCACAGAGCGACAGTTTGCCCTGCTGGTTTCAGAGCAACTTTTGTGGCTTTGTTTGTTTTGAATTACTAAAGTACAAGCAAAAACTATGTCAGTAAAATTGTTTTTGTCAATAGTACTTTATTATATTGCAAAGTGGTGCAAGCTTGGTATCATTTAAAACAGATCTGAGAGTGAGACTTGAATTGAGCAAGCGTTACGAAATTTGTTGACTTAAGGAGATTGATTGAAGTTTTTTATCTTATTAAGGTTGCAAAAAAATGTGGTATCTTATGAAACTGTGACGTCTTCTCAGTATGAATCAACAAGCAGAGAATTGAAAGAGTCATTCCTCTTGGAATGGTGAGCTCCGAGATTAACCATGGTCGAGGTTTTTTCTGTCAAATTTTAAAAGAAAGCATAGGAGCAAGAAGTGATTTGAAAACATTTTCGTTTAGAGGTGCTAAACTTTGGAATAGCCTCGATATCGCAGCTAAGCAGGCTACCTCTTTGAATCGATTCAAATCTTTGATTTTAAAATTTCCGTTTTGATTTTATATTGATTTGACAGTTCGGATTTGCACTTTGTATATGAGACGAGTTGTAACACTTTTTTTTCTCTTTTTTTTCTTTCTGGTATTTTCGATGCATGGCCCCTTGTAAACCAGCTTTGCTGAATGGGCTACCTTGCTTAAATGATTGATGATATGATATATATGATATACATATGATCACAGCGCATTCAATGACAGTCGACAGTCACACCGATCGCAGTCACTCTATGCAAAATCTAACTTCGTATTTCAGTTTAGGAAGATCTGCAGTTTCGAATGATGTAAAGGAGGATGGCAAAATCTGTGAATCAAAAAACTTTCTAAAATTCACAAGGGCAAGAATCAAGAACCCTTCGTTTGATCAATTGGGTCTACTCGTAGGCTAATTAGGTCTATTCAAGGCAAAGATTCAGCAAAAGGCCATTTTGCATTGGTCGAGTTCGATTTGATGTGATCATTTATTCCGTTCGATTGATGATAATTTTGACGTTATGAATCTTAGCAGCTTTTTCTAAAGATTTTGTGGCTTGAGCTGGTCCTAGTCATGAAGACGCTTGACAACGCTGTAGTAGGTATTGTACATTAATATTACTATTACATGGTGTGAACATTTACCTAGTTCTTTCCGCTGGTTTGTGCTTTAGCGTGCCAGCACACTTTAATGGGCTCGTCTGCACTTTAGCAGAACAGCTTTCAAATCGGTGCTTAATGTGTCATAGTGTAAGGCTAGGTTACGGCTACGTCCACATTGCACAATATTTTGTAAGCGCTTAAACGCTCGTGCAGATTTCCGCCATACTAATCCCTCGGAGGGGACGAGTGCAATTTAGCGGACAGCGCTAGGTACATGTCATATTCCTTCTTGAACTGAACCCTTACCCTAACCCCAAACCTAAACAAACCGCTAACCCTAACTTACCGTAACTAACCCAAACTAACTCTAACTTACCCAAAAACCCTCTTCTGAAACTACCCCAAACCCTTACCATATTACATTCAACGACATAACATTCGAATGCCGCCCGCTAAACTTCACACTTGTCGACCCCTTATTCCCAGAAATAACTGATGATGGCTTTAGCTGGTCTGCTAAAGTGTGTAGACCAGTTGATAATAGTATCTGAAAATGCAGGATGGCAAAGAAGGGTAAAATAAGCCTTCATTTGTATTTTTGGTTGCTTTTTCGCAATGGAGGTTGGGTCGCTTAGCGGGCGGTATAGGCGCTGGGACAAATGCACTTTAGCGGACACAGCTTTCAAGGAAAAGGAGATTGAATTGAATTTCATTGTTGCAACTGATTGCTGATTGGTTTTCTAAACAATAGTGATAGAAATGCTATCGTCCGATTGGATAATGCAGAATTTGAACGTGATTCGATTAATTCGCCCTTGCTTTAGAGCGTCAAAATGACCTAAATAGCTTAAATATGGTATAGATTACCCTGGGTACCAGAGCCTCAAAAAAAAATAAAAAAATTTTTTTTGAGGCTCTGGTACCCAGGGTAGGCATAGATCTGCAGCGGAAACTCGCAATCAGAATAGTCTTTTGGTTACCAATATTTGGGGGCTGCCGCCCCCAAGCCCCCGCTGATTCAGTAGATATACTTTGATCTTAGTACTGACGCATTTTTCCATCAAAAGTTGGTGCAAAACTCGAACACGGAGAGATACTGAAAGTGTGTCCGTTAAAGTGCAAACTAGCCTTGGCGATTCCTGGGCGGTATCTTCAAGTGTGCTCCGTTAAAGTACATTCTATCCAAAATTCCAGAGTGATTTAATGTTTGAATTTTGTTGAAAGTTTCAATCAATTATTCTGTTTCAATTCACAAGCTATGAATGGGTTTTACTCTCAAGACAGCTGCAAAATGCTAATGCTAAGTGCACACCAAATGAACTTGATAGCAGTAGTCGTTCCCCTGGGAATCCTTTATGCATTAAGATACATTGCAGATTCTATGAAAATAACAAAGAACTTTTCAATCAGATTTCTGTACAATGAAAACTTTTGCCAAGAGACGCTGATCTCACAAAATAAACAAAATTTTGTGCTCATGCCTTGTGATATAAATTCCTTTCGAATTTCAGTCAGGCAAAGTTGTTTACAACGAGGTTGATCGACAGTCGTGAATCTGCCTCTGAGCACCCCGACTCCTGAGCAACTGGCCTAAATCAAGATTCCTCCAAATCTCCTACATATTCTCAGCCGTTAAACGTTCGAGGTAAAGTATTGTATTGATCTATATGGATGCTAAATACTTTTTGCTGTGTTTTTCTTCATTTCCTTTCACATAAAGTCAACATTTATGGATGTTTGCCTTTGAGTTCACATTTGTTTAAATTGTTCTCGAAAAGTGGTCAACTAGCATAGAACCTGAAGTTCAGGATGAGTAAAGAAACAAATGTTGCCTGATTTTATCACTACTACATGTTTTTCCCTTATATGCAACTTGGATCAGTCGATAACCCTAAAAATTCCTTAATTTCCCATGAAAATTTCAACTTTTTTAGTACCAGCATTTTCATTTCTTATTTTTCGAATGAATGAATCATAATGTTGTTTGTACCATTGCCACGTATTTGTTTCTTTTTGCCACATATATTTCAGTTCTTGGCAAGGAAAGAGTCGTATTTGGCTCAAAACAGACAATCATTGTGAATATGTTACTCAAATAAAGGCTCAACGATAAATTATTGCGATGATTTTCTTCGATGAAACATTAAAAGTTTCATAGCGTTTTTCAAAACGTATTGCTATAAGTTTCTAGTCCTATTAGTAATAGTTTCCTGTAAACCAGTTTCTCATCCCTTTCTCAGATAGAAAAACACGTATTTAAGGCCTGTAGATTGGCAAGAAAAAGGACATGAAGAAAAAGGTCATGAACTCAACCTGACTCAACTTAGATCATGATCAACGAATTCTTACAAGTTTAGACAATACATTCAGGTAGATTATTTTGTTCCCCGTCATTCATAATAGACTGCAGCAGGGGATTCAACATTAAAATTCTGGCCGTTTTCACTTTGTTTCCTTCGTCAAGTGAAGCTTAGCTGGGGTCTATAACAATTTGATGTGACCCTGTTAGGAATAGATCATTAATGTTGGCGGCAAGGAACTTTAAACAAGATGCATTGCATTCTTCTATCGAATCTCTAGGATTGTTAGGATGTTTGAATTGGCTAAAAGTTCATCGCCGCTTTCTTAGCTAAGGGTCTCTGTTTACAGCATCCGTTTGCTCATTTGCTGCTTTTATCTTGGAACTATAGCCTCTCTTGCCTGCGTGACAAGGCAATCAAATTGTGTTACCCAGCATAGGGGCAGAAACTTTCGCGGGCAGAAAGTTTAGCGATTTTTCGTTTTTTGGCCTTTTTCGCGAAAGTTTCTGTCAAGGCATAATCTAAAGTCAAAATTCACGAAAGTTTTTGCTCGCGACATTACAGAAAATTCTCGACTCGCGATAGTTTTTTCTATCCATTTTCTTCGTTTCTTTAAGTATTTGCGTTGCTGTTCCTAAATCACCCCGTTCTTTAGTCTCTTGGGCTATAAAGCCTTGTAAATTGTCACCGTGACTATGGGTAGTACTGAAAATGAATAGAAAATTATGTTTTCCCTCTAACCTTTCTTCAGTCGGGAAAGTTTTTTCACGCGAAAATGCATCTAATTTTTCTCGATTGCGAAAGTTCTTGTTGCGAAATTTGCCGGAAAACACGTCATTCGCGAAAGTTTATGCCGGTAATTTCGCGATTTTTTTCTTCTCGAGAAACTTTCTGCCCGCGAAAGTTTCTGCCCCTAAAGTACTTCCTTAATGAGATACTTTCAAGGCTTGAAGATTTGACACACCTTGCATTACACAAAATTTGACCATATGGTGGGAAGAACCGCCCCGTGTTCCGCCTTAGTGTGATTCTCAGTAACTTGCACCTGGCTTTATTGATTTACGTAGCTATTATCCCAGAACGAGGCTTCCAGCTGACCTGTAAGGTTCCCTCATAGCGACTTCTCAGGGCTGTGCAGAAAATAATGTAATTGTACTTATAAGCGCTAAATTTAAAGGACTGGCGGAAAACAAAGAGTTTAAAAACCTTCTTGAAAACAGTTGTGGCATAATTAATGCTTTGGGTTTTAAAGGAGATGTGGCTTATTAAGGCTAAACGGATGTAATTTCTGAGTCGTCTTCTGTTCAATTTAGATCTACCTGTTATTACCAACAGCAAAATTAATCGAGCTGGCTTTTGTTCAGGTTCTGTCAAGAGCACATTAAAATGAAAGGAAGAAGTGCAAGCATAACATCCTGTCTATCAAGATCTACAAGCTCGGATTCGGAGCTCAACATGAAATTACTAGCAATGAACACAACTCCGCCTAGGCCATCACGAAATTGCTCAGTACGCAAAATCAGCGAATCGTCAGCGAAATGGAATTGGTCGTTATCAACAGACACTTGTTGTAGGATTTGTCATGAGGGAGATTGCGAAGAACCCTTGTTAACTGTTTGTAAATGTCTTGGATCTATAAAACATGTTCATCACTCGTGTTTGTTGAATTGGATTTCGCGATCTGGAGATCTTACGTGCGAGCTGTGTAAATATGACTACGAGGTTACCAAGACGCGAAAGACAAAGTTCAGCGAGGTAAGGCTATTTGTGGCATATTTGTATAAAAGAGTCGGCTCAGCTATGACGTTTGTTGTAGCTTTCCTTGCTACCTGACATCTGCTCGACGATCAGGTCCTTTTCCACATTCAAACCATGAGCAAAAAGCAACTGTACGAGTGAATCGTTCTTGCATCTCACTTTTTCCCACTTGTTTGAAGTGAATATTCTTGTTCAGCTGCGTGCATGATTGGTAGACCACACGAGATTATGTAACTTACAAGAATGTAATGATAAGTGACATTTTTTGTTGTTGTTGCATCATTCAGGTACATATCGTTACCAAAATAGCTCCTTCGCAGGAGAAGGCAATACAGAGAGAGAACAGCAATGCAAATGCAACTCACTCTTCTTGCACGTCTTGTGTACTTCTTTTTTCTTATCCTGAAGGTGTTGTGGCGCATTTGTGTAATCCTTTGACTTTGCAGTCAGAACAGTCTGGCAGAGTGGGCTCGAAACCCGGTATTCCACCAAGCAGCTGAAAGTAGTTTCTGGACACTGAGAACACCCCGGCTAAGTGCCCCTGTATATTCTACCCCGGTGATTTCCCCGGTGAAAAAATGAAGCAAAATCAGTCCCCAGACAAGCCTGTAATTTCCCCGGTACAAAGCGCCCACAAGTGAACCCCGGCTTCAAATTGACAAACCCCGGAGAGAAATTTATGTTGTTATTCAGATGTGTAAAGACAGTTTCCCACCCATAATTATGCTGCCCTCGGTACATAAGTGGAGCACCCCGGTGAAACTTTGACCACATTTTTCGACCACAAGCGCCCCGGTGAACATCTGACCTCTCGCCGGGGTGTCTGAGAAGCTATGCAACGTCCTGGTATTTCGTTCGATCCTCGATATAACCACACGTCATGATTCCTTTAGCTTGGAATTAAAGAGAGTTTGCAGCTCTCCTTACTCTATGTAGCAAGTTCGGCAGGGTGGAAACTCGAACTACCAACTTTCAGATTGGTAGTGAAGCCTGTTAATGAAGTAAGACTTAAGTCGTTGGGATGAGGTCCCATGACGGGGGTCAATTTGTGATCGACTTTGCTTCAGTCACTTAGAGCTCTTTCAGCAGACAGATTACCTGTAAAGTGTCCCATTGCTGGTTATTAGATTGTATTGACATTCTTTTCGTAAAATATATTCATTTCTCAATCTTTGAGAGCTCTGAATCTTACTGGACGATTTTGCTAAATATTGTATTTTGTATATCTTTTAGTGGCGCTTTCCAGCCATTGGCATGCAAGGATGGCTCCATCTTGTCCTGTTCTTGGCTTTCTTTGCTATGTTGATGACTTCAGTAACTTGGGTGATTTGGTCCCAGACCTCAAGATCATCAGCAGCAATATTCGAACGAACGTCAGCTGAAATCAAATACGCTTACATGTTGAATGGGATCTTCATTCTCACTGCAGTGATTGGTATTTCACTGGATAGTGTCAGGCAAGCTAAAAAGTATTTTCAACGAGTGTTGGCATTGAATCAAGAGATATTCATTGAAGAGTATGTTGCAAATTGTGACAGTATTTCGGGTGAAAAGCGGCAGGAATCTATTCCTTGTGTGCGGTCAGGGGAGTCAGAGTTGCCGAGACATAGTAAAAGTGACAAATATCATGGATGCAGAGAATCTTTCGTAAAGAGTCTAATGGATTTGAGGCACGGTTCTGTGAGCTATAATAATGTCCGGAATTCGGAGTCTGGTCACAGGGATCCGGAAGGCAAGCATGAAAATGGCGGAGACGTATATCAGGATCACATGGCAACAAACACTCTCAATTATTCAATGTGTTGCTATCATGATCAGGATTCGATTGCAATGCCAGTGGATGATTCTGTGTTTATTGAAATCGATCTTGATCAAGCTTCTTGTGATTCGAAATCAATGATTGACGGTGAGCAGACTTTTGATTACTGTGGCAATTTTGAGACGCTGGATCTTCTTGCTGAGACATGCATTTGATGAACGAGTAAGGATATTTTCATGCTGAAAACAACATATTATAGCCCATCTCAATGAGATATCACGTGAAAATGCTCGCGAATGACACCACTCAAGTCTCTTCAATGACTGATTTTGCATTTTCGCAAAGCTCACGTAGCATGTAACAGACGATTGCGCTAAAGAAGGCGGTGAGGAATTTCTTACCGAGATGCACTGCATTTTTTAGTCGAATTCCTATAGAATCGTTAAGGATCTGCAATTCGGACGCAATGCATCTTGGTAAAAAATTCCTCGTTGCCATCTTTAGCATAATCGTCTAATTGAGACAGATTTTAACAATGAAGGCAATTTAGCTTCCCTTTCTATAGCTAAAGTAAGGGTTAAAGGCAAATGTTTCACGCACGGTTACGTGATCCAGCCCCTTTAACATTACCAAGAAATGCGCCAAAACATAAAAGAACACTTCAATGCATCAAAAAATATTTCAAGTACAACTGGGAAAACGTGCATTTCCACTTCAATCGCAATTCGCAAAACGGATGCAATTTGCGAATGCCGAATTCAAAAAGCCTGCGAATTCAATACACACTTCAAACTTATTCGCACGAATTTCGATTGTTTGTTCAACCAATCAAATCTGTCTCCTTCTGATAGCGCGTGTCGCCTTTGTCTCTTTGTTTCGTAAAGTTGTTTTCTGATTGGCTGCTTTCAATCGGAGACAATGGTTCGCATGCGAACGTTCGCAAGAAATCAAACATTGCGAACAGGTCAAAATCGCATTGCGAACGTTCGCATGCGATTTGCGAACGTTCGCATGCGAATTTCAAACAAAGGATCGCATGCGATTTGCGAATTGCGAATGAAGTGGAAATGGGCCTTTACTCTGGTGCTGTTTTGATGAGCATCAGAAGTGAAACACAAGTGGAACTATGGTATGTGACGTAACTCATAGTCATCTCCCCCTATTGACTTGTTTTCCTTAGTTTGGTTTTCCGTTCTGTTCTTTGTTAGGGAAATAGCTCAATGCGCTTGCAACTTTGGTGTGAAAATTGAATTCTTTACTGGTTCGAATATCCCAAGGGAGTTACTCATTAATTCTCAATACGGGGAGATCCGTGCCAATGCTTGGGGTGCAAAATCTTACATTAAGTCGATATTTGGGGTCTGCAAATAATAACATGGATAAAAATCTAACATTTGGGGTCCATAAGTGTGAAGAAAGAAAGACTTGTGCTATTTGGTGCGGTTGATTAAAGTGATAATATTTGGGCTCTCCAAAAGATCGGACTCAGTATTTCGGGGCAGCAAAGAAATAGTGGCATGGACTGACCCCCGCATTGAAAGTTAGGAAGTACCACCCTGGGCCAAGCATAGCACTGAAGAATAATAAATCAAGATCCAATTCATCTAAGCATATAGAGTTTTTAAAAAGATCATTCAGAAATATACTACGACTTTTTAAACGTTTCGAAACGTTTAAAAAGTCGTAGTAAAGCACTGAAGAAGACATTGGGAATATTCGTAAAATTATGTTGAATTAGATAATATAGTTTTAGTAGGTTTTGCTAGTTATTTATTGCCTTAGTGTTAGCTCGGTGGTGTCTCAGTTATGATTAGACTACAAATCATTAGAATGCATTAATGTTTAGTTCTAAATTTTCTGATAAAGATATGAAAATATTCATACACTTTTTGTTCAATTAATTTTTCGTTTTGTAGGCTTAACGATTCTGTTACGATAGGTATATTTATTATGTAGTTGGTTACGAGGGACATTTCACACTCCCGAAAAAGGGTATGAGGTGTTTTCGGAACAAAAGGATCTTTACAGATTTTGTTGGATTTTTCTTCGAAGCAAAAAGATTTTTCCCAAAGGTGTACGAGATGTTTTGGGAGTGAAGTGCTCCTCGGTTGGTAACTAGAATTGATTTAGTTATCCGTCTAAATGCTCTAAATTTTATGTTGAAGTAGTTTAGTTTGCGTAATAGGCATTTGGCGTTGTCAATCCTTAGCCTGTTAGTGGTTAGAGAACAAGAAAGCCTTTTTCATGAGAGGAAAAACACGGGCGCTAATGCATTGTTCATCTGGGCTGTAGTATGATAAATATTGTGCTATTAAGCTGAATTTCCACTAGGCGGAAAATACCACTTCTAGGCTGGGCCATGCGTTGTGTTGTGTTGTTGCAGTTGTCTATCGAATATAGTACAATGCAATGTATAGCCTAACGAATACAGATAGGGGATAGAAGTCTGTTTACCGCATTCATATTGACACAGTTAAACCAGCTTTATCTAAACCAGGTTGAATTTGAGCCAATCAAATGCCTTCGATTTGCTGGATTGTCCAATCAGACGGCTTCAATCGACAACCTGGTTTAAATTTAACTGGTTTATTTGCAAGTGTGAATGGGGTATTAACTGGCGGGTATGATTAAATTTTAGTACATTTGCAAGTGTCACCGAATCGTCCAAGTTTTGATGAACGGTTCTCCGCCACCTGTGGCTATATCAACAGTGCACTATTGCCTATGGAAAATGGTGTGCAAAAATCTAATCAATACGTGATGATCCTGCTACTCGCTGCTACTTACTACTCATTTAGTTATGAATTAGAATAACTCCGAACTGTCCTATTCAACTTGAATCGCTAGATTAATCTTTTTGCAAGTAGACATGACTTTTGTGGAACTTTGTAATTGTTATATATGTTGAATAATAAAAAAGATGCATAAATCAAGCTGTATAAAAGAAATAGAAAAAATGTGTGTTGAAGTTTTAAATTCTAATTCATTGAAGGTATAATGTATTTAATTAAATGAGACAGTTGTAAAAGACTCGTCAAGGGTCTGTTTTAAAGTTGATGCAAAACATGTAAAGCAGACCCGAAGGAGGGCCTTACCCAATTTCCGAACAACATGATGCGGAGAATAATTGAGAAATTCCCTCCCGGGGAGGGGGTAACTTCAACAGGTGGCTGAAGGGGGTGTGCCATTTGACGTCTGAAATCGCACCCTAAAGTTTATAAATTTTCGTGAAAACGATACCCCAAAATTTACCGGTCATTGAAAATGTATACCCTAAAATTGTGACAGCCATCCAAAATGTAAACCAAGGAAGTGAAATTAGATCAAAATCAATACCCTAAAGATTTACTTTTCTGAAATGACACCCCAAAATTTATAACTACTTGTGATTTTACCAAAAGCGATACCCCAAAATTTATTTGTTGCTCTAAAAAAGGCACCCCACAAAAAGGGCACATCCCGTACCTGCGCATATGGTAGTTACCTCGGGGTATTCCCTGCGTAACTAATTTTCAAACATGCAAAGTTTTTCCTAATCCAGCAGGTAGTTTTTGGATTGTAATAAAGCCTTTTGGTTGCAAAAATGAGAAAATCGTCTACTTTATCAGCTTCTACCCCGCTCTCGCTCAATGAATTTTGTCTCAAGCCCTGATCTTTGGCTCTTTTTTAGTGATTAGTCTTTTACGATCCTCAGTCAGTTGCTCAATAGCTTTATTTCTACTATGATGACATATTTATTCATGAAATGATTATCGTGTAATTGGATATAATGTTCACCTAGAAACTGAAATTATGAAATTGGCAAATTTTAATTTTGATGTGTGTTTCATGCATTTTATCTATACCAGGAGAAAATGATTTCTTGCCTATGCTTTGCCCCAGCTTTGAGTTTTTCTCATTTCGACTTAAACTCCCTCTCTCAAGTTCCGAAGTTTTGCACCTTTTTAAAACCATACCAGACACAACAGACATATTTTTTATACAACAAGCTAAAAATTTGAGGCAGTACAGATAGTCTCTTAAAATCATTAGGTTTTGGATTGAGTAAACCGTTGCTCGCGAGTTTCTTATGAGTTTCATCACAATCCTCATGTTTACTTCCTGTTCCTATATGCCCTTGTGAACATTTCAAAACATAGTTTCTTGAAGTCTTCCCAATGTTTAGAACGGTGATAAGGTACCTTTCGAGTTTGATATGATGCAGGAAACCCCTGGGCAGGAAACAAGTGAAAAGAGAGTAAAAATACGCCAAGGAATCTCTTAACTAAAACAGATAGTTTTTCGGATCATTTGTCCAAGTACTGGAGATTATTAAGTTCGCTACTTTCTGAAAGTCGAGTTTCTTAGAAGTAGTTGTTGTTTCTCTTAAAATTCTTGCGTTCTGAGATTTGCTCAACTGGGAAATTTTTTTAACTCCCTTCAGCTGTTGCTTTTGGTGAATTTAAGAAATTTTAGAGTGCAAATCATAAACTATTAAGTATTACACCAACCATAGCTGTAAGTCCAAAATGAAAAACAGCTTTATCTTCTTTTAAAACGGAAATTTCGCATTTTGCTCCTGTGCTCCCTTTGTGCTATTTTCGCGTTTCGCGCCAAATCCAAATAAATCCAAACGAGGCTATGAAGCCAAAGGCGCGAAAATAGCTCCTCTCGTTTCCCTGTTGAAGTTGAAGACAACAAAATATCGTCGAATTTCGAATTCGATTGAAGTCGTTTCAAAACTGGAGTCAAGAAAAATTTACAGATGAAGAAAGCAAAGCAGAGCTTCAAGATTAAAGATTAAATTGCTTTGAGAAGTGTTGTGATGGATAAGAAGGTGCGTATATCGGAAGAGAGATGAAGGGGGAGCTACAAAGAAAGAGTCAATCGAACTCTGATCATTGCTATCATTGCATGCACGGCCTAAATCAATGCCATCCAGGCCTTTGTTGAAATATCAATGATCGAGCGACCACCACTGGAAATCTTTATCTTTAAACGAAGAAATAAGCATTAAGACAAGGCCTTCTTGCTTCTGAGCTCTGTGAAGTGAATGCTGCTCAAAAGCCAGCTTTAATAATATCATATCTCTCAGGAACCCAGTCTGCATTCTTTGTAGTGCGTGGGGAAGATCTTTCCTGCGCCACTTTGGCTGCTTCCCCGCACCCACACCATAACTCCGTAAAAGCACCACCCGCAGCAAATTGCTCATACAATTTACAAGCGCCCTCGCCAGATGAAATATCCTGAGTTCACTGAGGTTTCATCACAACTGCTTGTTCTGGATAGCTGGTATCAGTTTGCAAAGAAATAAGAACAGGAAACCAATTCCTGCTATGCCCAAATCCCAGTAATTTTGCTTCTTTTATCTCTTCTGGTATTTGTAGACTTGTCATTAGGATCGGCATCAGTCTTGTCCAATTATAGGTCATGTCATCCCACATCCCTTGTGCTTCAATCGAAAACAGAGCAAAAACATGTGAAAAACCAGATCAAAATATGATGCAAGGAGACCACAATTCAAGATGATGGAAGATTCAAGATGATGGAAGAGAATCAGTTTTTGAATGTTGTGTTTCTTTTGCAATCTTAGTACTACCAACCTTCAGATACTCCACAATCTTAGTACCCCCAACGCTCAGATGCGCCAGAATTTACTTCAGAATGAGCTTCCCCACACCAAAATCAAAGAATACATACTGGTCAGGAACTAACAAACATGAAACAACCCGATACTTGGTACCCTTTATTACCTTATTAGCCCTGACTTACCCTAAATTACCCTTACTAACCCTAACATATACCCTAAAACCCCTTTTCCAAAACCAAACCCTAACCTGCACATAACATGCAGATATTGAAAGCTGGTCTACTATTTACTAAAATGCAGGCTAACCCAAAGATTTTAATAGGCTATCCCAATTAGGCAATGGAGAACGAAAAGATTCTTTCACACAAAACATTCAATGGACGTTTGAGGGGAGGGGGTAAAAGGACCGGACATTTTCAAAATTTTAGTTTTATTGAAATTTCTTCCAAGAATTTCCACAAGGAACTTCATTGTACAGCTTTTGTTTGCCATACATTTTGTTAGTGTGAAAGAATTTCAAAAGCTGTCCTATGATGATATTTATTGAATTTTTCCAGAGTTTTCAATGGAGACAATCAAATGGCAGTAAGAAGAGAAAAACCTCAAGTGCATTTAACTTCTTTAGAAAGCCTAGCAATGAAAGAACTGCACCCTTATCAGGTAAATAAGTCGATTCCTTTTTATCACAATCAATGATGTCAGCAAAGGTAACTGAAAGGAGGTTGTAGTTTGGCTTTTTAGCTACAATGCTGGGATCAAAAGTAATAAAAAATGCTGATCAAATGCTAACCTGTGGCCCATGGTCATGATGCTTAAAATCTGAAAAGGGGCTGATTCATTATTCAATGACAATGGTTTGATCAAGGGTTTCCAAGCAAGGATTATTTCTGAAAAACTTTTTCACAAAATAAGATTATTTTATGAGAAACTAAGAATTGTACCACTCTACTAAATGAAAGTTTCTTCAAATCTTCATTATTTGATTCACATACCCAAAGTCTCTTGAGAGTTTTGTGGAAGTTTATTCAAAGTACCTTCCAAAATATATCACAAGAAGCAAGTGAAAATAAAATGGAAAATACCCTACATTTCCTTCACCATGCAGCGAAATCTTCTCAAATAGTTTTGTTCCACTACTCATGCTTTCAAATATTTAAGTTATGTTGTAGGGATCTGAGATTTGAGCTCCCCATACAAAATGTCTCATCATAAAGAATATATGTTAGTAAACACCTTTCAAGCATTAGCAAGGCTAATCTTCATACTTTTTGCCATGTAGATCAAAGACCATCAAGAATTGAATCTCAATATGATTCTTTGAAGTCAAATAATGGTGAACTGGCAAAGGCACTTGGTATGAAGTTTGTATTGATTCTGTTTGTTGTTTTCCAAAATCAATCAAATTTTAAATGGTTCACATTCTCAATATTACAAATCTATACAGTGCAAGCCTTGTCCACATAAACATGACAAGAATCAATTAATTTATAATAAGAATTAACAAGCCATTTGAAAAACTGTAAATCTTTGTAAGCTAGAATTCTTAGAAAGGAAATCATGTTAATGTGCACCAGGCCTGCACCTTGCTATAATGATAATATAATATATGGGGTTAAAGGTATGAAAGGCTAAATAGCCTATGTAGCCCTATTAAGTTTCTCATATTATTCAACTGACTATGAATTTGTTGTCACTCATGTGTCTGTTGTATGCTTTCCCAAAGTCAAGGACTGATGTCAAGTTAATAATGGACGCTGGAAGCTCATTCCACTGATTAATAACTTTTTGCGAAAAGAAATTTTTACGAATTGTAGTGTTTGATCTTTTCTTGTATACCGAGTGAGCCAGAAAAAAGTTCCCACTTTTGAAAATTCATAACACCAAGACTACTTCACGGATTTGAATCATTCCAATTCTAGTTAAAAGTCGAAAGATCGAAGTATTTTTGTGATTTTTCTCGTTGTCCTACCAGCACTAGAAGTATTGGTAAATTCAACTTTTTAACAATTTCATGGTTGCAAAGTGACGGAAAAAGGGCCTAAAACATTAATCAAATCGTAAGGACTCTATTAAAATTGAACAATAGACCACGCGCGTTTCACCTCCCTCAAGAGTTATAAGACATTGATTTTCAAACAAATACGAAAGATTTTCAATCCCAAGGCAATTAATGCCTAGAGGATATCTCTCACTCATGAGAAGTTGCATATCCTTCATCATTCTGTGCGAGAAGTCATTTATGCATTGATCGATGTTTTAGGCCATTTTTCAGTCATTTTGCAACCATGAAATTTTTGTAAAGTTGAATTAACCTATATTTGTAGTGCTCGTAGGACAGCGAGAAAAATCACAAAAATACTTCGATCTTTCGACTTTCAACTAGAATCTGAATTATTCAAATCCGTGAATTAGTCTTAGTGTTATGAATTTTCAAAAGTGGGAACTTTTTTCTGGCTCACCCGGTATTTTTAGGCTTTGTCCTCTTGTCATATTGTCGTTCAGCTTGAAGAATATAGGTCTTTTATAGCGCGAACCAATTTCGTTGCTCTTCTTTGTACGCTCTTCAGTGATTTGATATGTTTCAATTTGTATAAGGATTCCAGACTGAACCCGTTAACTCGAGTATTGGATGAACTAAACTTTTGTAAAGCAGTTTGAAAGTATCTCTTTTTACAAACTTTATTGTTCTTTTTATTGACGCCAGAATGCCATTTGCCTTTTTTGCACAGTCTGCTACTTGTTTTTCAAAATTTAGATTTTCATCGATATGTACTCGCCAGTCTTTGACGTGTGACGCTATAACTGAGTCAATTGTATTGCAATTCATTCGTAGAAAAAAGCCATTTACGAGAAGCTGGATTGAAAGAAGAAATATCAAAGTTGCAAGAAGCAAATATTGATCTTATCACCAAGCTGCAAATATTCAAGGAAGAGCAAGTAAGTTCTGGAAAGGGTATATTAAGTTTATGTATATTGAGATAGGTGGGGAAACATGTTGCACAAGTCCGCTAAACATAATTACAATACAACACTGCAACTACAAATGAAAAAATACAACAATACTAAAGAGAAAGCACTACTGCGACAACAAAAAACTTTACATGAT
Source organism: Aurelia sp. 3 sensu Dawson et al. (2005) (assembly GCA_964020215.1). Lineage (NCBI taxonomy): Eukaryota > Metazoa > Cnidaria > Scyphozoa > Semaeostomeae > Ulmaridae > Aurelia > Aurelia sp. 3 sensu Dawson et al. (2005). The sequence goes on along the minus strand of OZ026572.1, from coordinate 3,014,073 downwards.
TGTATTTAAGATTGATTGATTAAGGAGGAGCTCTCTAAATAGGTAATCGAGAGAGAGAGAGAGAGAGAGCCCCCCCCCCAAAAAAAAAACAAAGAAACTAAAATTATTATAAAAACAATAACCAAAGCCAGATGTGCATTTGAAATAATGATTGGTATGAGCAGTATAGTCCTTACTTATAATAGTTGAGTGTAGGAATCGATGACGTGTGTCTTAGCTGATGAAGCTTTGATTGAAAGACTGAAGCAGAGCTAGCAGCAAGTATGAGGACCCTGATGATTTCATAACATACTCTTCAAACATTTCAGGAATCACATGAATTCGACAGTGTTCGAAGCAAGAGAATAGTCATGAGGAAACTGATAGATGCGGTAGATTTGATGGCAAAAGCAACGATGAGCAATGAACCACTTCATCAATCTACATTTATGGATGTTGACCAAAATTCACACAAAAGAAAGTCATTTTGTGACACGGATGAGAGTATCCAAAGTGACCCAAAGGTACGTACAAAACAAGGGCGGCGCCACGGGGTGGACTTGGGTGGACATGTCCACCCTACTTTCCTCAGGTCGGTATTTATTCCTAAGAAAAAACGATATCAAAAACATTAGGTATAGCTTCTGGCAATCAGTTTCACCTCTTGTCCACCTTACTTTTTTAAAGCTGGCGCCGTCCTTGGGACAAGATGCTGGATAAAGCTTTTCTTTCTTTGAAAAGTTATTGCTTTGTATTGATCGACTGAATGACCCGTAGAAAACTGGACTTGCTAAATTGCATATAGCTTCCTAAAGGGAGATGTTATAAACACAAGCGAGGTATCAGCACGCAGCTAATGGGCTTAGCCATCTTTTGAGATGTTGCTTGGCCAGTGTAAGTCGTGACTATTTCTCCGAAAAACCACTTTCAAAAAAATTGCTAATATAGCTATAGATTAGCCCACTCTGTCGTAACTTATTTTTCCAGGACTTTCCAAAAAGAACTTAGAAACTTAAGAAACCTAGGCCTAGAAGATTGAGATGTATCATAGATTAAGAAACATTTTAGGCTAAGGTGTGAAAAAGTACTTTTCTTGAATGCGGGGCCTTACTGTATCTCCAGTAAAACTTTGGTTAGGTCTTCTATACTTTTTCACATCGGTTCTTGGCACTGAACCTATGCGTGGTCGTATTCTTTGGGGGACTAATTCCTCTCGATCCGAATGAAGCTCTACTCATAAAGACTTTTTTGTGATCCCTGAGGGTGGCTTTCCGTGCTCATCGGGGTGGACGGCACAGTCGCCTTAAGTTTTTGGAGTAAATCGCAGCACCCACCATGGGCAATTCGGACCCTGTTGTTGTGCTTTCTAAACTAACGAAGAAACAATAATTATTCAATACTCACCCCTGGCAAGCAACGTTTGTATTCCGGTCAAACATCGTGGTCAAACATCGTGGGCTACCCTCCTCCTTCAAATTCTGAAAATTCTGAATCCCAACTGCAACAACATTTCGCCTCCCTAGCTTACCTTAACGAACTGCCCTCGCAGCAACGAGTGAGGGCAGTTCGTTAGGGTAAGCTAGGGAGGCGAAATGTTGTTGCAGTTGGGATTCAGAATTTGAAGCAGGATGGTAGGCCACGATGTTTGACCACGATGTTTGACCGGAATATAAACGTTGCTTGCCAGGGGTGAGTATTGAATAATTATTGTTTCTTCGTTAGTTTAGAAAGCACAACAACAGTGTCCGAATTGCCCATGCACCCACTATTTCCGTCCTTCGTATTGTAGTGTTTTCTATGGTAATGTTTTGTTGATAAACTATTCAAGTTATTGTAGATCTATTTTAAGTGCTATACTCAGTGGGAGCTCGATGACCATGTGTCCATTTCCGCTGTGAATAGCACAATGTATCTTATGTTTAGTTTATCGGTTTAATGTATCTTGATTTTATTGATTATATTAAAAAACCTATGCCAGTGCTTGGCACTGAACCTGCAACTTCACCTTCTCTAATGTGGACATAACTGATATGGCCATCAGTTGGAATAGCAAGCTATAGGTTACAATTCATAATCTTGAGAAGTTGAAACTCTTTGTGTCTCAACAGCATACGAGAGAAAGTCACGTGACAGTAAGAGACAGCTGTTCAAGTGCTATGGAAATGGACTCTTCACAAGATTCAATTTTGCAACGAATAAGGCGTGGAATACTCGATGAGGAAATAAGGGAAGAATCACATTTTGAGACGCCAATGCAAGGTATGAATATATCGTCTCTAAATGCGATCTAACTTTAATGACTTGATGTCTGTATTCTAGGGGTGCACGTGAAAATACCTTCTCTGGAATCTCAGCTTTCGCCTAGGCTAGTTTTTAGGACAATTTTTACACTCTAAGTATGTGAGCCTGTTGCCAGAAGGAGGTGCACCCAAAAAGTTTCACAGCTTACGCCCACCATTGTGGATCCGTTTGCCATTCAGTCGGGATCCATGACGTCAATATGAAATCATGTAAATCATTCCTCTCATTAATCAAATCATTAGCTTTTTCTACTTCTTGATACTAATATTTGTACCTTACTTCGAGAAATTATTGTATTTTCCTAACTGCTGATGCCACATACAAAATAAGTTCATAAGTGGAAAGGACCCAACTGAGAAATATTTTTGAAGGGAAGGAGGAAGGGGTTGAAAAAGAATTATTGAAGCTTGCAAGGAACATTCCTAACTTTACTCTATGCCTTTATAAGCATTATTCCAGAATCCTTCAGACCATTATCATATTCCCCAAAGTGCTAGCATGCTTGCAGACTCTACTGGCTTATTTTCAGAGAGGTTTCTCCTCCAGTAGGAACCTCACTTCTCTTCAGGGAATCAGTAGAGTCTGCACGCAGACAATAAAGTGCTGGCAAGGTGTTGGTATTCTGCAAAAACTCTTATGATAGCTCAAGGGATGCCCTCGATTCAAAACTTCAGTTGACTGTCAAACAAGTCACGTCTTTATAAGCAGATTCAGATATTTATGTATCTCCATATAGAAAATTCTATAAAGGCATTGGAGAAGTTCACAATCCAATGTGGGACGCTTCCCTTCTTCAAGAATGCTTTCTGGTAGTTCCAAGAAATAGCTCTGTTCAAAATATTTCGTTGAATTTACTATTTTCCCCCTTTCCTTTTGTACCAGTTGTGCAAAACGTTCAAGTTTTTTTGATAGCTAGAAGAAATAATCCTACTTTATCCCTTTCAAGGTTGGTTTGTTTTCTTACTGCCAAAGATCTGATCGATAAATATTCATGTGATTTCAAAATGAAACATATTGAAAATTGGCTTGGCTATTGATTTTCTATGGGCTGTCAAATAAGTGAATAACTTTTTGGGGTTCTTGGTAGTGCTTGGTAGCAGTTTTCAGCTATTGTTATTTTCGTCAGATTAATGTGTGTATTTTTCAACAGAACCATCTCATAATGCGACACCAAACACTTGCAGTTCAACTGGCACATCAGCTCAAAGCCATCAACCTGGAGGTTCTCAAATCGATTTACAGGATTATTGTCTCAACACACCATCGTTAGAAATGAGCAGTTTATCAAATCGAGGTTTAGCGCATGGAATAGAAGGCGGAGCCATTGATTGTGGAATGACTACGATGGGTGAGAAACATGCCACTGGAGGTAACCGCACGTTTTCTACGACCAGCAACGCAGGGATCGAAGAACCGTTTGAAATAGTTGGAAGGCATCAAGTTTCTCCTTGGGAAGAAATGGAAGAACGATATGATGATACTCAAATAGAAATTATTGGAGATTCGACGAACAGAAGAAGGACATTCGAAGTTCTGGATGAAAGTGAATGCAAGGTTATTGGCAATGAAGTAACCGAGTTACCGAAGAAACAAAGAGCTGTTAGTCGATTATCTAATACGAATGACACTGGAAATATTAAAGAGGTTCCTAAAAAGTTAGCGTTGGGAATGGATGATACAGTGCCTCAAAATGAAGAGAAATTATCCAAAAAAGAGCGGAGAAGTTTGAAGCGAAAGCAACGGAAAACAAAACGTAGCCAAAGAACTGGAAATGAGGTAGTACGTGGCAAATATAATATGAGAAGCACTGTTACAATATCGGATGATGATGATGACGATGATAAAGAAAATATAAATCCTTCTGAGAAAAGGCATAAAATGATGCAAATAATAAGAAATCCTGTTGTACGCTGTTCACCATTAAAAGAAGTGATGAACAGGATCTTTAGTCCCATGCACGCTAGATCACCACTGGCAGTGAGGAATTCACGAATCAAGAGAAAAGTGTCTTATGCAGAGCCTTCCCTTGCAAAGTAAGTCCAATTTTTTAAGTGTTAGCTCTGGCTGTCAAAATTTTTTACACTTCTGCCATGTTTCATCTGGAACAGTTGCAATGCGAAAGCAACGGAGGGAACTTGATAGTTGAACTTGATTATTGTTGTATAGAGCTTCCTAGTTGAAATTTGTTGTTTCGTTTATACATCATGATTGGATATCGAAAACTTCTCTGTAAACTACTCCGTAAAAGTAATAAATTTCTAAGTTGTTTGTACGTATGGCTATGATTCTTTTGAAGATTACAATAAGGTTTGATTATAAGTAATGCAAATTGCCAATTATATTAAAGTAAATATTCTATGAATATTTCTTTTTTTTACTGTAATATTCTTGGCTATTTGCATTATGTATAATCAAATCTTCTTGTACTCTTTAAAACGACTTTTTAGTTGCTTACCTTAAGAAATAAATTATCATGGTGTACAAATCAATACATTTTCTATGAGGGAAATTTGAAGAGCCTCGCCTCTGAGAAAGCATTCGGATCTTGTCTAAATGTATGAAAGGAAAGTTGACTGAAACGTTTCTAAGCTAGATCCAATGCCGCTTTACATTCAGTATATTTTTGCTGTTAGACCTACGACCTTGGCTGATCCTGTAAAGTACTTTTGTGTTTTCTTGAACCTCTAACCGGTGCTGCTGTGACTCTCCTCTTTAATTACAGTTCAGCAATTTATGCATTCTTCTTGTACATTGGCTTCTTTGTAGAAAGAGTGGTGATTATTATATCCTCTGCATATCCGCAGTAGTATTATGAAATCAAGTAGTAGGCCTTGTTGAACCGAACATAACATGCATAACTATCGAAATGTATCATGGCACCGATTACATAAGAATACTAGAATGATAGCGTCCATCGGGAGTCCATAACAGTGATGAAAGTACTTTTGGTCTACTAGTAATAGAATTAAGAATTTCGAAAATATAGAATGCTCATATGACGTTTTGCTTTCGCTTCATCAGAAATAAACTTTACAATAATTCAGGACCTACCTACAAATTCAAATTACAATAGGGTCACATGGGTCAAAATTATCATAGAGTTTATTTCTGATGAAGCGACAGCGAAACGTCATATGAGCATTCTATATTTTCGAAATTATTGATTGTATTTATATAGTTAATAGAAAGGAGCTTATAATTTATCATTATCAATAGAATTAGTTAGTCAGTACGGCGTTTTGGGAAATGGGAACAAACTACACTAACGTATGGAATGGAATAAAAGTAACAGGCCTTTCTCATTCTGTCGACATTACAAGATACCTTTGCCCCCTTCCTTTCTCGCAACCCTTCATTCTTGCAGTCAGTTCAGTTCTGTTCGCATAGCATCACAAGTTCACTGCCGGTCTTCCCGCCTACTTTCTGAAGACCATAACGAAGTCAGACAAACACGCATTCATTCCATGGAATGAGAGACAATTAAGATGGCTTTGATGACACCGCCTCTGACGTTTTCGTTATTGTGTGATAAAAATAGGTTGTTTATAGCAAAGCAAGTTGCAGGATAGTCAGATTTCCACTAGCCGGATGAAAGAAAGACCGAAGGAAAGAGAGTTGTTGCAGCTTGTTAATTCTTTTAAAATACTTCGCGGCTAACGCCACAACAAGGGCCACTTAATACTACTTAAACTGAATAATGTCTTATATTTTCAAATTTTAGGAAGCTTAGACGTGGTGACCCGATGACTGACTCGACACTTTACTCATCTCCTCGTCTTGGTAAGTTCCAGTTTTAAATAATTCATTTTACTACAGAAGAAAACAGTCCTCCAAATTCGCCAATATTTATCGTGGAAAAGGTCTTTAAGGACTGCTGTTTTAGGAAAAAATTGCCCATTTTTTTGCTATTTGGTAAAAATTTTAAAGGGACAAAGTACTTGATGCACTACATATGAGCTGCTGTAAGACGCTTTCGTGGAAGCGAAAGACAGTGACTACCCCCAAACCATGACATAAAGACATTAAGTTCATCGTCAAACCTTTTAAAGATTTGAACCTTATGGTGTCTCGCTTTTAATTTGCTAACGTGCTTGTTTTTTTTCTTTTATTAGTTGGCAAAAAACGTACAAAGACAAAGGTAAGATGAACGCATTAACTTATTTCTTGTTGATATTCTTCAAGAAATTCAAGCGTCACACGAAGGTGCTCATTCAGCTGCACATGATAAGGCTTTATTGTATGGTTTAAAATGAAAGTAACTTTTACTGTGAGATTGCAACTTTGATTTTTGTAAGGAAAGCGGACAAATATGTCTAGTCCAGATCAATAATTGGTACTTGATGCTAAGCTTACATTCCGTTATTTTAAAGGGAATAGACATAGCTATATCTCGTAGCCGATTTAAATAGGCTAGAGAAACGCCCACAAATCCATTGTATCTTTAGCCTCACAATGAAATCGGATGTGACAAAATTATCGAGTACAATAGATTATATTTTTGACCTGGCCCGGGCCAGCTTTAAACCATATCGATTCCCTTTAAGCTGTCAGTTTTTTCGATGCCAAATGCTTTTAACGTTTGATTTAGCGATGTCAATCTAGACAATGTGAAGATAAGATCTATCAAGTATAAACAAAGGGAGATTTTGCAACAATAGCATCCTTCGACATTGATTGGCACGCAAGTAAAAAGGAATGTAAACCAGGGAATTGTAGCTACAGCCCCTAGTTGAGCTATCAGTCCAGATAAGCTAGGCAAGATACACTGAAACCTAATTGGCTAATTCATTTGCTGTGGTAGAAGTGGTTGTCGAGAGAAGACACGAAATGCGTTTTAAGAGGAAAGATAAATCTAATCATCGGCCCATATTTTGTATAGGACATATTTTGTATGCACTTCAGAAGGTGAATATTTAAATCTAAGAAGATCTTCCCGCAAATAGGCTGGAACCGTGAGAATCTCTCATTGAAGGTTGGAGAACACGCCCCATGTCCACTATCCAGTTATATTTCAAAGACGCACCCATTTAAAGAGAAATCGTGAAATTTTTAGCAAATTTAGAGCTCTTTTACATGACACAGACGGTATCTACGGATTTGGCAAAAAGCAGAATCAACTGTAAGGAATTTTCAGCTGAGAAGTAACCTGGTTGGGGGAACGTCTAGTTAGTATTTCAAGCAATGAGGTGCGCTTCCCCCTTGAAATGAGAATCTCTTACCTTTTGCAAGCAATGTTGACATGCTCGTGTCTGCTTTCAAGACTTGCTTTCGTTATCAAATAAATCACTCCTTTATCGTAGCAAAAGCGACATCCACTGGTAACAATTGGAGGAACAATCGATGAAGAGAAATAAGTGTTTTCATCTCAGCAATGGAAGGATGAAAAAGTTCGAAAATATCATCTGGAAAGGCTGGGTACAGGTGACTCCTTGGAATACCATGTTAATGTTGTCTCCAGGTGAATTCTTTCAAATTTGATTGAAACTGGATAGTTGATACGTTAAGGTTTGGTCTCGAACATGTTTATGACCAATATTGGGCTTTCTCTGAGTCTTTTTACTTGAATTGGGGCATGGCAAGCATTGAAGAACTCTCCACACACTGGAAAATTTGCAACTACCAAAGGTAATTTATGCAATGAAATATTGAATTTGCTACACGTCTTGAAGATAAAATAAGGGAAGTCGAAGTAAAACAGCCGGCGACCAATGAAAGGGAAAATATCGTAGAAACTGGTACAAAACTGCACCTCACCTCGAGCTACTTCACTTTCTTCCTCTGCTCAATTATAAATTATCAGGGTCATTACCAGGAGAACGGAGATCGCCATCGAAAACGTTTTAAACATTGTTTCGATCAAGATAAAATACGTTTTCTGGTTATTCCTGTTAAAGCAATTTTGGGTTTCTTAAAGCTACATATTCATGCATAATTCATTGCAAATGTTTTGAATACAATCATATGTATTAAAATTAATTATTTGTAATTTATTTCAATCAAACATTCCACACACATCTTCACCAGATTTCATAAAATGATAGTTTAAGAATTAGACATATGGGAAGTCATCACATGGGACTCGTTTTGTCCAGATCGATCTTCTTGCAGACTTTCCTGCTGCTGTTATTTGGGGCTCGTTGCAAGGGTATCAAAGTAGTCGGTGTCACAAAATGATATATTATATCGTCGTTTGCCAAGATGTGCTGTCATGAGTTATGCACAGATTTGAATAAAACACCAATTACTCTTTAGCAGAGAGTCCAACCTACCGGGTGTCTCAAAAAATTGTTCGACATTTGATTGAATATTGAAAAATAATGATAAAACGAAGTGGCTCATGGAAAGATAACGCTGTCTATAAGATTTTCAAATTATTTTAGAGACCAGGATCTTGCAAATCGGTTAACAATTCATTGAGTTCAGAGCTCTCAAAGATAAAAAATATGCTACAGCTGAAACCAGAGACCCCCCGATGACTTGTAATGCAAGAAAGCTCGAAGATCGAAGTAAAGGAAGGTTATCCAATTTTTTTATTCTTGATTTATTTAAAGTAGGCAACATACAAAATAGCTATAAAACAAGAGCTAACTCAGGCCTACTATTTAAAAAAGTAAAATTTGTAAAGTGTCCTACCTCTCGTTGATATCAGAGCAAACCAAACACACCTTCCAAAGTAATTCAATCCTTACAATCATCGTCAAAAATTTGCTTAAGATCGCATGTATCCAAAAACATTGGTTTAAAATATAATCGACGACAGACTGAATCTGTTTCCTCAAGGCAGTCATACGCTTGAAAGTTAGGTTATGGAAAACCTGTTCAAATCGGGTTCAAATCCCATTTGGTTTGCCCAGAAACAATGTAACAGCAGAAACGATGGATCATGGGACTTTTACCAAAAATGCCATTAAAATCTAGTTTAAGTTTTCGCCAAAACTTGAATTTCAAAGGCTAATAACTCCTTGAATTTTAGCAGATTTGCAAGGTTCTGGTGTCAAAAATTAATATAAAATCTCAGCAAAAGGGTCACTTGACCAAGTGTCCATTCAGCGTATCGTTATTTTTTTAGTACTTAATTAAGCAAACGTCGAACAATTTTTTTGAGACACCCTGTAGCTGCAGTGAATCGTTTCACTAAAATCCATAATATCGTTATAGCGTTATTTTGCTTGGGAGTTATTTTTTTAACATACGTCCACGAGAACTGAAAATTATCCATTATGGTTTCAAAGTTCTAGCTCCAAAAATGAAAGTGGGCATGCTGATCCTCAAGGAGAAAAACTAACGACAAAGATGTGCTTCTTAACTGTAAATGTACATCGGTTGCTTGTCTCTAAGTCACGGAGGGGGGGTTCTTCCATAGTAAAGGTACCTGGGGATGTGCCGCCCGCAAGGGTATACTTTTTCGGACTTCTAGTCTAGCCAAGGGTGTACTCTTTAGCAATTTTAATCGAGTTAAGTCTAGGCAAGGGTATGCTTTTTGGCAATTTTGGTCAAAGAAATGTCAAAATTCGGTATTTTTTGTAAAAAAAAGCCCAACCTTTTTGAAATTTTGGTCCAGAAAATGCGAAAATTTGGCAAGTTTTGTCTAGAAAACGCCAATTCAGAGCACTTTTGAAGGGAAAATTAGTCTAGCCAAGGGTATCATTTTCGCAAAAATTGGTCTAGCCAACGGTCACATTTTGAAACTGTGGGCGGCACCCCCATATCCGAAATTTAGCCGAGAACCCCCCCCCCCCGTGGTCTAAGTTCCGTAGAAGATAACTGACGCATTTTTCCTTTTCAAAGCTGAGAATGGGACGAAATATGATTGTAATTCCTAGCTCCTCTAAGAGTGCCAAGCAAAGTTTAAAAAAGACTGCTAAGCAAAGTTTTCCTGATCAGATATGGCCAATTTTCGTGAAATGAATTTCTCCTACATCTAAGTTAGTCTCTTTGCTTCAAAACGATAGGTGATTCCTTGAACTCGGAGCCTAATTTGTGACTCCACGGCTAGGCAAGGCAAACGTCGATACATATTTCGAGTCAACCTTTAAATCTTCAGTATCTTTTGTCCTGATATTGGACAATCCTCAAAGATCTTACTAACAGGGTGCCACATTATTACTAAAGTACAGCAGAAAATTTCCCTTAAACGTTCGGCTGAAGGTGCGGAGTTATTTTCGGATATATTTCTCTGCGAATTTCCAAAGATTGTTTGTTGAAAACCAGCATTAGTTCTAAATGAAACTGCTGTTAACGGATTAAATGGTTGGAAGGGAAATTCAGGTGCTTGTTTGTAGCTCAACTTAAAGTTTTTGATATCTTGGTTTTTTCCAAGCCACTGCCATATTTATATTTCAATTAGTGTTACAGTAAGGCCCCGCACTTAAGAAACTACTGTTTCACAACTTAGCCTAAAATGTATCTAATATCTCTGATACTTCTCATGTTTTAGGCTCAAGTTTCTTAGGTTTCTAATTCATTTTCTTGGAAGTCCTAGGCAAATAAGTTATACCAAAATGGGATTGTGTATTGGTATACCATCCATGTTCTGCTGTATATGTATGTCAACAATGATTGTCAAGGACGTGAATTAAAATCTAGGTATAAAAGCCTGTATCCGAAATATCTTGCTAGCAATTTCTTATTTAATTCTGCATAAAGTGTAATGCTCTCACTCTATCAGAGCAGTACTTGGTGTCACTCAAAATAAAAGAAACTTTATTTTGGGTGTTGAGCCTCAAGAGTTTCTTATACGTTGGGGGGCTAATCATTTTTCAGTAGCCTAAAAGTTTCTTTTAGGTGGTTTCTTAAATGCGGGGCCTTACTGTAGGTTTTGACACCATCAAATTTCCCAAATGTTAACAAGAGCCATTAATTTGTCATTACCCATCAATAGACAAACTCTTTCAAAATTTTTTTATTGAAAACAACATTACAAAATTCAGGCTCCTCCAAATGGTCATTATTTATTTCCACACATAGCTCTAGAAGACCCTAGATAGCGGGACGTTATAGAAGAAAATATCTCCACTTTTAGGTATCAGGAAAAGTAAAAAAATGTGCCATGGGATTACACGTCGTTGTTCAAAACTTTCGGGCCTACCTTTGCGTATCATCTGCTGTGTATCGATATAATCTGTTCTCTTGCTTTTTATGTTTATGCGACTGCATTCCATTTCAACTTCAATTCTCAAAACGACATGTTGTCTACAGTTGTTGCATGTTGTTCAGCAGAGCTTCTGTATAAAAACTTGGAATCAGGGGTGGCGACAGGGGAGGGCTAGGGGGCTACAGCCCCCCGTCGGAGGAAATTTTGGATCCTCGTCGGAGGAAATTTGGCAAAATAACGCAAGAAAACACCATTTTTCAGTCATTTTAGCCCCCCTGTCGGAAGCTCCAGCCCCTCTGTCGGAAAATTTCTGGCGCCACCCCTGCTTGGAATACAAACCCCTGAGCATACAAAATCGAGAGGACAGCAGATATCATTGATACACAGGTGATAGTTTGTGTATGATACACAAAAGTAAGCCTAACAGTTCTGATTCTTGATAACGATATATGTCCCATGACACATTCCATACTACCCATGTTTATTGGAACCAATCCACTGTGCAGGAAACAAATAGAATAAAACTTCAAGTTATATGAGATGTGACAAGATTTGTTATGTCCACTATGATGATAAACAGAACAACAAAATACTTGCGATCAATTAAATGTAGTAGCTCGCTCCAGTTAATGAATCCAAGGGAAAAATACGTACGCTGGTATCGAGAGCGAGAAACGTTTTTTATTAGTACACTTTACAGTTCGTAAATACAAGTAAAATACAAAATTTAACCAGCCATTCAGTAAACACTAACAACGCTAAGCTAAATTGACTATCTGGCTATGCCTGGTTGCCTTACATTCTTTCCCTGGTGCAAAAATATGTAAGCAAATGAAATATAACTGATGTCGAGAAAGACTGCCATCTGTATCTAGACTAGAGATATTGATTGCAAAACCAACTTCCAATTTTAACCTTACTTCCCGCAAAGTTGCTCTTTTGGGCACATTTGACGTATTTCTATTCCTGTTCTCGCTATTCAGACGAAGGATTTGCGCTCAAGCTGTTGTTACCCAGTATTCTTTGCAGGCACGCTACAATTACTGACTGACTGGAAATTTAGTCCCAAACGGAAACTGTAAATAACAATGCAAAAGTTTATCTGATAGAACAGTCCAACAAAAGTAAAACTGTTTTTATCACCTAAACTATTTCAGTGAAGACTCGTGGTTTCCTCTTAGGCCACATTTGATTTTCACACAGAACAGTCTGAAATTTCAGCATGCCCACAAAGGACTCTGCGTGACAACGGTTCTCCAATAGCAATAGCAATGATGAATTTCTGAATACCGAAAACTGCGATCTCTGATATAACAAAGCGAATTAAGATCAGCAAGGCTGATTAAACCAGATAACCAATTTGCATATAGTTCATCCAGGAATAATGTGGGACGTTGAAAATCTTGCCAGTCACACGTGGTTGCAAGCGATCTGTGTGGAACTTCGTTTTGTTTCAGACGATTAAAGCATGCTACTGCGTAAAGAGGGGGGAATCATACATCCAAAAAGCCCCCTCCCTCAAATTACCTCCCTTCGCACAAAAGAATCATAGTACAGTTCCACTCCTTATCCACTGCTTGTCTTGCTGATGAAAGTATGTTATTGACGGTGCTTATAAAACCCAACACATTCTTTCCACTTGGTGCAAGAATAAATAACTTTCTACTTTGACCACAGCATTAACGGTTCGCAGCGTCTAATCGTACAGAAGTCACTGTATAAGATATATCTATGGTATCCTTTCTGGCGTGCTTTGATCGTAGAAAGCTTCTAAGAATCATTTTCTCTTTGTCCCAATAAAAGCAAAACATAAAGCAAAACGATTTTACAAGCTGGTTGCTATATGTTGGTTCATCAGACCATAAACTGAGAACAGTCCGAAAGTAGATTGAACGAAGTATAAATGTCCTTCGTTTTGAGTCTCTGGGTTGCCAAGTGGTGAATTAAACGACCCCAAGATTCCTGCATGAACTAGTTATAAGAAGACAAAAGTTGTAATATAAACTTGATCACTTCTTAGCAAGCTTCAATACGATACCTTTTCTAACCGGCCCTGAGTCAGCCAAGGTGGCCTTATCGTCCGATAAAAGTTTAACCGTCCATTTTTCGTCCCCTTCATCAGTAGGAGAGACTTCCGGCACCTCTGTGAGTAAATCACTCTCTGATGACGCAGCAGTATCGGATGAATCCACTGATTCAACTGATAAAGTTGGCGAAGCGTTCTCCGAAGCCCTTTGTTCAGAAACCTCGATTTCATTGTTCTCCTCGTTCTCCTCGTTGTCCTGGACCTCGTCAACTTCCATTGGGACTTCTTCTTGTGGTTGCTGCCGAGTTCTCATTCTTCTTTCGTCATTAAATTCTGCATCATTTGATTCAGAGTCAAGGTCGTCCGTAGGTAATGGAAAGTTTCTAGGAGGCCATGGGAGAACCTTGTTATCTTCAGTATTCAACTGCAACGTCCAGCTTATTTGTTTACTAAGTTTACCTGAGTGTGGAGTCGCTAAAACGAATTCTGTGGGTGTATGAGCACTGCCGGGAGTATCTGGTTGCGATGGGGAGTAAGGTTCTGGGGTGTTGCATTCAGAGCTTTTCCTTGTTGATCGCAATTTCTTATTTGGCATCTGGAAATATGCAGTGAATTTATGATGCTCTACTGCTTCATACTTGCTGTGTCTATATGCGTATGCGATGTCCCGTGTGTCCTCCTGCGATAAAAAGAGCATATTTATAAGGAAGCAGACAGTCACTACCATTCAATATCTGTGTATACTATACCTTCTCTGAGAGGAATTAGCTTTCAATCACACCGCAAATGGTTTGGACTAACGGTTATGCTAAAGACGGCGGCAGCGAGGAACTTTTTTACCACAACACAGTGAGTTCTTTATTCGAATCACTACACAATCGCCAAAGATTCGTGACTGGAACACAATACATCTTGGTCGAAAGTTCCTCACCAGGGGGTTAAAACCATTGCACATGTCACTAGGAAAAACTCTGTATCGCTAAAACAACCAATCAGGCATTAACCTCTATATCTGCCATGTTTATGAAGTTTAAGATAAATTTTATTCTAACGTAGCTCTGATTTACTGGTGCTGTTAGTACTATTGTATTGACTGCTAAAATATTATTCTGTTTTACACGATTCTAGTAGGAACTACTCAAGTCTGGATTAAAGGGGCCTGTGCAAGATAGAGGCTTTGCGGGCGTGCATGCAATCAAGCAAACATTTGGCTCTTCGGTATGGTCAACATGAAGCAATTTCGTTCCGTTCAGCTGAACAAAATTAACCACCAACATTACCAACATTTGGGATTCCAGGACAAAGGCAACCCCTTTCGTCCGATCGTATATAAGCACCAAGGTTTGACGATCACGGTGATGACGATGACGACGATGACGACGATGACGATGGATGCCGTCATCGTCTTCACCTTCTTCATCGCCGTCACCAAGGTTTGAATTTGAACTTACAGTTTTGCTCTCAGTCAGCTTATCTCAAATCGGAAGAATACACAACAGGTCCACCTTCTCCCCTTTGGTCTGTCAAGCTTATTGCAAGTGCCAGTCATCTGTTTCTGATACATAAAAAAACTGAAAGCATGAAACTTGCTGCTGTGTGGTAGCCATATTACTTTCTGATAATCAGAAAGTTGAGCGTTGGTGCGCAAAGGCATATTGCACAGGCCCCTTTCATATTATGCTACAGTGTAAATCAGCCCAAAATCGTTGTTGGATAAAAAAGAATCTCATGCGAAAGAAATACACAATAAAAATATTCATATGTGGCTGTCCAGCCTTATCTTCATGCCCATGTAGCACACTTTCTATAATAAAGCAATTTCCACTCTTTATTTATTATAACCTTATTTCACATGCGTGAGATCATTCGCTTGAAAACATCGCATCTTAGCATGGTCTGAAATTCCTGAATTTTTACAGAAATGTTCCGATGTAAGCTTACCTGTTGTTCAATGATGCTGCCAAGCTTCTCGTCCAGTTCACCATCAACTGGCCTCCATCCAGGGGTAAGAATTTCCTTGTATTGAGGCTTTTCAAGACGTGTTGAAGATGATATGGAGTAAGGTATAACAATGTTATTGATGTCATATTCGCTACTTGTTCGTGTTTTCTTTTTGACTAGTTGTGCAAGGGATGGTGCAGGACAACTTGCTGATAGGCTGTTCTGGTCTGTAACTGGAGTTGAAGGCCTAGATTCTCCACTGCCGCTGCTTGGGGCACGTAGGCTGCTTGCTCTACGCTGTAGTAGTGATGCTACAAGACAAATGTGGACAGGGGGTAATTATGGTGACACAAGGCAGTAATAAACGGGGCCCCACACTCACCAAGCAGATCGTACACACTGTATAAACTGGCATAAAGAACCAATACTTTTTAGGATCTTTATGCTTTGGCTACAAATTTGAAGGCAAATCAAAAAATTTGAACAAATCGCAATGAAACGGGAAAGAATCAAGTTAGACGGCTGATCGATGCAATTTATATAATTTTTTTCTAATGCCAAAACATACCTGCAGTTTGAGGGAGTGCTTTCTTTTTTGGTGCTGGTGAGTCTTCTTTTTCAGAATCTTCTTCAGTGTGCCTGGAAGCTCTTCTTTGCCGTTTCTTATCAAGCCTCAGCCTAGACGCTTCTAAAATATCAAAAACATCAAAAGATGAACAAATAAATAAAGTAAAATATAAGCACGTTGATGCAAATTTGAAGCATTTTAATGCGAATTGATGCACTTTGATGACGTTTCGAGCATAACCCATTATCACGAGATGAACATGATCAAATCCTAGCAATCAAACCACGGGTTTTAGGAGAAGTTTAGAAGAAAGTAAAATTATTATGACATGAAGAGTATAAATTACCTTGCCTCCTTCTTGTGTTTTGTCTTTCTCTCTACCTTCTGGGGCAGCAAATAAGCTTCATTCAGGTCCAAAAGGACAATAAGAGCGTGCAGTTAGGCCTTCGGTGATACAACCGCCACTCAAAGAAGGGTCAATATCACCGAAGGCCTAACTGCACGCTCTTATTGTTATTTTGGACCTGAATGAAGCTTATTTGCTGCCCCAGAAGGTACAGAGAAAGACAAACACAAGGACGCAAGGTAATTTATATTCTTCATGTCATAAAAATTTTACCTTCTTCCAAACTTCTCCTAAAACCCGTGATCAAACAGCTGAACTCATACTGTATCTTGTGTTATGAAATTAACGTTGTTGAGGTCACCTCTGCTGATCTGTGGCTAAGTACACCAGTAGATGCTTTGTGGGACACTAAGTGTATGGTTATCTCGTTTGTGGTATATGCAGTGGTCGTTGCACATTGCCTCTGTCATCTAGTTAGAAGAAGGATATGCCAACATGGGTAATTTTCTATTGCGTGTCAAAAATACTCCCGTTTAAGACATCACCAAAACTCGATTATGGCACCTATCATAAGAATTTCTTTTTTATTTCTTTTGTCAATGATGACTCGAATCTATTTAAACAGATGAACTGTTTATCTAGGTTACTAAGGTATAAAAGGACACATTGACAGCCTTATTCTGAGCTACATCTTTCAAGCAATATCGCAGATCTTGCATAAGAGCCATGAAGTTGAGATATTTTATAATCCTTCAAATTCACCGTGTGAGTCAGAAAAAAGTTCCCACTTTTGAAAATTCATAGCATCATGAGTACTTCACGTAGTTGGATGATTCAAATTCTAGTTTAAAGCCGAAGGCTCGAAGCATTTTTGTGATGTTTCTCACTGTCTTACAAAAACTAGAAATACTGGTAAACTCAACTTAAAGGTAATGTGTCCATGGAAGTACAGCAGCGTATACACATTGTCAAAATATGCTGACAAGACGCTGACGAAGAAAGCTCAAGCAGCAGACTGTGATAGGTAGAATTTAACTGATCACATGCAAACTCAGTCTAATTTTATAGCGAGGCTACCTGCTGTGGTTCAGCTCTGGAAAAGGCAACCGCAATTAAGTCATCACTTCGCTTGCATAAGAACTGGCTATCGTAAAGTTTTGTCAGGTTCAGTGATCACATGAAATTTCACGTGAAATTGCCATGCCCCCCCCGCAAAGCTGCTGTACTTACATGGACACATTACCTTTAACAAAAATTTTATGACTGCAAATGACTGAAGGGCCTAACACACGATCAAATTCTCCTATGCAAGAAAAATCACAAAAAATACTTCCGTCTTTTGCCTTTTACCTAGACTTTGAATCATTCAAAAAAGTGAAATACTCGTCATGCTGTGAATTTTCAAAAGTGGGGACTTTTTCTGGCTCACCCAGAATAATGACAATTCGTTTCTTTCTGATACTAGTGACCATACTAACTTTTAATATACAAAGAGAAATCAATCTCATTACGAGGCACACTGTAATCATCAGTGCTCTTTACAGTGTGCCTCGAAACCAGACAGCAAAAAAGACCAAAATCTTCTAATCTTAAAGCCAATCATAAGATTGGCTATACCTGGTAATAACAAGTTATTCTTTGTTCATTCACTTGCCAAAATGAAACGTAGAGATCAGCTTTTTAATTCAATCATGGTGATTTTTTTAAACAGGATTCCTTCTTTGAGACAATTGGCAGCTAAAAGATATTCACTGATCTACAATATTTCAGTCACCGTGTTTTACACAAAAAATTTCTATTGGACACCGAACAGAACTATCAAGCTAGCACTACAGCTGCATTATCAGGAAATATCAGTCTTATGATTTCAATATCAATGAAAGTATGATAATGGCAGGTGGTAAAAAGGTAAAAACCATATTTTGAGGGATATGGCCATGATATAACATAGCCATAAATTAACAAAACAATGGGATTACTACATGAAAGCATCAAATTGAAGAGATTTCAAATGAAGAGGGAGGGCTTTTCTTGCTGCAGAACGATTTTAAAATGCAATCCTTGTCCAGATTTATGATCAAATTCTTGCAAACTCCAAAAGTGACCAAAATAGAGTAGAACATATTTGCAGTAGCAACCTGCACATACAAGAACCACAGTTTTCAAGTACCCAAAGACTAAAAGTTTCCGAACTTTTGAGAAACTGCATTAAAACTGAGGAGAATGATATTTCAAATTATTAAATTAACAAAGCATGTAATGAATTTATATGGATTGCATATGATATACCCTCTGATTAGACTTTCCACTTTCACTTTGGCTATGGCTACTACTGCCTTTACCATTGCCTTTCTTACCTTTCAAACAAGGACTCATAATATTACAGCTCAAAATGACTCTTCTTTTCTTGTCTGAGTTCCATCTGGTGGCATGTTTTTACTACAAATATTTATCTTAGTTTCCCCAATTCAATTTCATGATTTTACCTGGTTTCAAGAAGGAAATAACATTGCCCTTCACGCTGTCTTTCATACTGATACCAAAAGAAAAAATGTACACAAAGGACACTACCCTAGCCTTAACCAAATCTTCCTTAAAATTTCTAATCGCATCTGGTGAGTGTCACTAGTATCAAATATACTTACTTGTTGCAGATGCCAAGGCTCTTTCCTGCTCTAATCTTTTTTCAGCTGCTTTCTTCTTTTCAGCCAAAGCTCTGCAGAGATACACAAAAACAAACCTGGATAAAGGGGGCTGTTCAAGCTAAACATCCAAAATCCTGAACTTTCTCTCCCTAATGCATGCAAAAAGCAGCAGATACATTGCAAATGAAGATTCTTTCATCATGTTTGAACTCTGTAGAATCAGCCCGGTGCAATCAGATTTTTATGCCATCAACGATTATAGAGATACAGTTAGATTTGAGTAATGAGCCTCAGATATGTTTAGGCCCAACACACCAAAGGCCACTGGCAGCCTATAGAAATTGCACCCCATGTACCAATTAGAGAGGAATTTCTTATTGAATCTGATGACATTGCCCAGCTGATCTTAATCTTTGTTTACAAAATCTGCTGTCAACACTGTCTTTGGCGCAAATAGATGTACCAATTGTCCCTCACTCTGGAATATCCCTCACCCCGGGTTGTTTGTAGACAAAATGGTTGACTGTGCTGACTGTTTCTAAATGTGATAGGGGGGTCTCTCACTGTTTTCTTGGATTTGGTAATCAAAGTACTTAGGCAGAAACTTTTGCAGGACGCGTTTCTTGTCCCAGTTTGCAAAAGTTTACTCCCTGAAAGTTCATTAATGTGAAATTTGCAAAATTTTATCCTCACCAAACTTCCTAAGGTAAGAAATCAAATACTTATGTGATCAAATATTTATACTCCTCTTCCTCAGGAACAACCCTCCTATGTTTCAACAGGCATATTTAAGGAAGTTTGCGAGGAGTCATTCAATGAGTTGAGGAACATTGGAGACATTATAAAAATTTGAAAGAAACCTTGATTTGCATAATTCCAAAAATTTGCTCTGTTCTCAAGCAGGCAGTACTTTTATATTCAGTAATATAAAAAGTATCAACGTGGGCTTCATTTCCAGGTGGGCAGTGATGGGAATCTTTAAATTGATTTTATATGGGCTAATGTGCACAAGGCCTGTACTGTATGACTTACATTGCTAATGAAAGAAATGTCTCTAATAAGAAGAGCCCTAATTACCCTTCAAGAATGATGAGACAATTGAGGAAAAAGACAGTTGCAAGTTAACAATACAAGACTTTTGGTTCCACAGTGTTGGCAAAATTGTTTTATCAAATACTGGAGTGTACCTTTTCCGTCAAGGATCGAAAAAGGAAACCATTCAAACTTTCATAACCATATCAGCAATAGCAATTAGTGATTTGAATTTGATCTTGGCAAATCTAATAAAAATGTAGTTTAAAGCCAGTTACACAAAAATAAGATGGATTGTAAAGTCTGAACGTGTTAACGTCAGAGGAAACTCTTGATAAAGGATTTCTTCTTCAGCAAAATACATTTAAATCATTTAAAGTTTGTAACAGTACATACCCCTTCACTGTTTCTGCTGTTAGTAGAACTTTTTTGTCAGTGTTAATTTTGTCTTTTCTCAAAGTGGACTCCAAAACATAAGGAAGCGGCAAGTCTAAGGATAAAATAAATGAAACTGTAACCTCTCTTACTATTGTTGCTAGATGTTGTAGTCTATGCAGTGACTTGAAAATGGAAGAATCTTGCATGTCACAGAAAACTTTGTTGAGAAACTCAGTGTGTGCTGCATACAGTAGAAACCCGCATAAAAGAACCTAGGTTTTTCTTTGGCAGCCTGAATAGGTTCTTAATTAAGTGGCTGTTTTTATAAATTCCAGCCAGCAAGTTTCTTAAAGAGGTCCTTATATACAGTACTCACACATTTTCAGGTTAGAGTTATTGTTAAAAATCTGATAGCCTTTTCTACCACTGAAGGATTCTGATCAGAATATTACAAATTCTTTAAAGTTCTCGTGAATTCTGAAGACATGAAACCTGTTATATAAGAACCTCCCCCAGTTTCAGCCTCTGAGATGTTCTTATTTAGGGGGTTTAAAATATTGAATTTCAGCCTCAAGGTTCTTATAAAAGTAGGTTCTTTATGTGGGTTTCTACTGTACCTCAATTTTTGCAACAAATAACTTGGAAATAGGGATGTTTGTTTTAAGGTGTTAAGAATTTAGAGGGAAAATGGAGGATGAATACATATGAATGAAACAGAAAGTTGGAATGGGTGCAAGCACCATCAAAAGGCACAAAAGGCAAACGCTTTATGGCAAAGGACTATTGAGGGCAGATCTACATGAATTTGCCTTCAAGAACTTTGGACAAGCAATTTTTCACTTTATTGACAAGCATTCTACTCATTTGATTGCAACTAAACTGCGCTAGAAATATTTCAAAACAGCAAACAGCTCAATGTTATAAAAATAACGCAGAGACTTCTTTATTTTTAGTTCACGTGGAATTTCATGGTTCAAAAATGGAAGGAAATCATTTCTATCTTCACAGTAATATTTGTCATTTAACAGCTCTGACCCAAAATCTCTACCAATGAACAATCAGGCCTATCAATGAACAATCAGGCATTTGATACAATCGACCATTCGATCCTCCTCTCCAAACTTGATCATTATGGCTTCAGAGGTGTTGTGAATAAATGGTTCTCAAGTTATCTCAAAAACAGACAGCAATTCACCATTGCAAATGGCCAAAAGTCTGATTACGGTCAAATAAATAAAGGTGTTCCACAAGGGTCTGTGCTTGGACCGATCCTGTTTACATTATACGTTAATGACATGGCAATGGCGCTAAACTTTAAACCACGTTTGTTTGCTGATGATACAAATATTTTTAGCTTCGATGCAGATATAAACAATCTAACGACTTCTATCAATGAAGAACTGAAAAAATTATATGAATGGTTTAATGCAAATAAACTGAAAGTTAATCTGGACAAAACAAATTATTGTATATTCAGTCCCAATAGAAACATGAAAAATGATCATGACATAAAAATAACCATGGGTAGTGACATAAAAGAAGCCACAGACATCAAATATCTTGGACTTAAAATTGACTCTAAACTAACCTGGAGTAAACATGTTGAGAAGATTAAGAGTGAAATCGTTAAATTTGCATCTCTCTTTGCAAAGCTTAGACACTTCATACCTAAAGATTGTCTAATCATCTTATTTGATTCTTTAGTTTCGTCTAAGATCAACTATGGCCTAGAAATATATGGCTCAGCAGCAAATAAGTATCTAAAGGAATTGCAGATATTGCAAAACAGAATACTTAAAATTATAAACTTCAAAGACCATATGTTTTCCACCAACCTACTTCATAAAGAACTAAAGATATTAAAAACAGCAGATCTGTATGAAATAAACATCTTAAAACTAATGCATCACGTGCAATATAACAGAGATAAACTGCCTGATGTATTTCAAAACTATTTTACAACAAATGAGGGTCTACACAAATATACTACAAGGCAGACGATGGATTATCGAATATATAAATCGTCGAAAACCTGGGGAGATAAAACCTTTAGAAACAAAGGTGCACGATTATGGAACAATCTGCCAAAGTCGATAAAAAACATCACCAAAATAAAAAAGTTCACTGCTAGCCTTAAAGAGTTTAAAATAGCGAAATATAAATAATTATAACACTTAAATTCAAACTTATCACTTTATGAACAACTGATCTTCCATCCATGTATCTCTATTTTGACAATGCTGTAATTTTCTATACATCCTTATATTTTCTTTTACCTTTTGCTTTTTAATTTCGCGGCCAAAGCTAGATAAGCTATGCTTTTCTTTGGTCGCTTAGGATACAGATCTTTTCATGTATACTTGTAATAGCTTTTAGTCCTGTATTCTATGAAAAAAGTTGAATTGAATTGAATTGAATTGAATTGAATATGCTTTGAGAAAACAGCAAAACCCATACTGTAAACTTACCATATTTTGTTGAAAGCTGCTCATGGTAACTGTGGTCCAAATAAACTGCAGCTAAATTCCCAGTTGTCCTGCCATGACCAGTTGCAGTTGCCTTCAGACATTGTGCACAAGGAAATGGGGATGGCAAATTTGTGCACTGATATGCAATACTGTTGCCTTTGAAAGCTGTTTCTATGCTTCTCCTTAGATACTTATGTTGGGGAAGCTTTGCAGCAGGGATTGTTCTTGCACCAGACCCCTTCTCATATTTGACCTCAGCCTCTGGCTGGGTGGATAAATCCTTTGCCAAACCATTTTTATGTGCTTGTAGTCTAGAGAAGATGTTGCTTTGTAAACTATCTCCACTGAAGTCATCTTTCCCTAGCACTGGGTCCTGTTTTGTGTTTGTGTCTGTGCATGCGGCGGCATGTGGTTTGGTCTCTTCAAGGGCAAGCTGCTTTCTATTCCCCTTGACATGCTGGTACAAATCTCCATAACGTTTTATCTTGTGGCTTAGGTCAGCTATCTGGGCCTGAATCCAAGTACACATAGAGCCAACCTTAACACGATCCTTTGCCCATCTTTGATCATACAGATTTCCCTTCTTTTGCCTAAAAATGTGAAGAAAGATGAAACAATATAACAGGGGCTGAGCTACACAAAACTACTGCCTGGTGCAGACAATCAATTCACAGCCAAAGCTTAGATGCTATCAAGTGTATTTGCAAGATGAAACAACTGTTATCTTTGGAAAGACACAACACAATCTGGACCTCTTGTATTTAAACATGAAATAAATTGCCCAATGAATGAAAGAGAAAATATCTGTCAGTAAAGTGAAGAAATAATGATGATTCAGGCATTTGAAGTACCAAATTTTGAAATATCTTAGAGTAAAACATGAAATAATGATACATAAATCCCAAGGGGCATTTCATTCCCAACAAGATTTGTCCGACTAAAATAGTTTTTACGGATTTCTGAACGATTTTTATGAAAAACAAAAGAACTTTTCTGTCAAGGTGTACAAGAATGTTTGGGAATGCAATGCCCCTGAATACACCATGTAACAAGGCCTCCAGAATGCAGAAGTGATTGTGTCAAGGAAGGGTTGCAAAAGGATATTCAAGCACAATTTAGAAAAGCAGTAAAGATGAAGCAAGAACAACCATAACTTTTTCTGAAACCTTCTGCACAAGGACCAACTACTTTGACCAACAATGAATAATGAAAGGCTATGTTCACTATCACAGTCATTTGTTTGTTCTGTCCAAGCAGGATCTATTTCTGAGCAGTTACATTTCCAGGATTGAATCCTTTCAATGGCTCAATTACATGTGATTCCTGCCTCTTTATTTATTTCCCTGGTCAATAGACCTTTGTTTACAAAAGGCTCCTATTGAAATGTATCCATGGTCCAACATCTTCAATTCTTTTTAACATGTCTGGTTGAGAAGCAAGGATGAAAAGTCATGCAAACAGGAAGGACCTTGTCAAAGACTGCTGTAGACCCTCCAAGAAAACTATTGAGGGTGCAATGAAATGTTGCAGGCTGCCCCTTGAAAGAAACTTTGGTTGAAAATGTTCAGGGCTATCTTGCATAACTAAGGTGCAGAGCTAAAACAATTTGATGCTCCATCCAGAGTGACTATGCCCAACAGTTATTGATCACAGACTTTCAAAGACAGTTCAGCCATTTATTTACAACCAAGCCTGGAACGTGTGTCATTTTCATACACCTTGCAGAAATCTGATAAATTTTCAAGTGTGCAAAATAGTGACAGAAACTCTTAACCCCAAATATCCACCACAATGTCACTAGATCCAGACTCCTTTAAGATTGGGTTCAAGGTCTATTTTACTAATTAGCATCATCATAAAATAACATCAGCTTGAAATAACCCTGACTTTGATTCATGCTCTGTGCAGGCTAGAGTATCTTGGTTTTTATAGCAAGCCCATCCCCACCGACTCAAAGACATGCTTTCATGGACTGAATCTTTATTTAATGTTTTGAATAGGACTGAACAACAAAATTAATTTTGATGAAGACATTTTTACTCTTTAAGCCAAAAAATGTGACTTTTCGCTTTTCATGACATGCTCAAGAGATTGACCACAAGGAAGCACATTCAGATTACACATTTAGATTAACTTTGTTGGCTTAATTAAAGGAAGGCACCATTGGCAAGCATAGTGTGATTTCAAAAAGAAAACTGTGCAGAATAAGGACACCAGTTATATACTTTACGTTTTAATCCGACACTGGTCACGTCTGATGATTTAGTGTACCAGTGTCTGATCAAACTCTCCTAGCAAATGGCTCCATTACTCCATTACATTACTCATTTCAAAGATTTTTGAAGGACAATCAACATATTCAAGACCAAACTTTTTGAGTGCACACTGGCACTTCTGAAGCCAATTCATGTTTTCCTGTGCAGACTGTCAACCTTGGCTCCAACTTGCATGACTAACTATTACACATGAAAAGGTTGCATCATTTTCAACCCTTGTGGTAGGCCCTCTACTGCTCAAGTGCAAGGTATTCAACGTCGGTTCATGCAAATGAGATCTCAAAATTGGAAACAAGGCATTTTTATTTCAACTTCCAAGGTGATATCCTGCAAAAATGTGACTCTTTTGTTGATAGGCAGCAAGTCCTTGTGCAAGTTAGCAAGGTAAATTTTGCAACCCAAAAGATTCAAGCTTCTGAAAAGACCTTTAGGGTTGACTGGGGTAAAATGGGTAGTCTGGGGGTAAAAAGGCAATGTTGATTGCTGGAAAACAGTAGAGCTGAAACTGATAAATCAACATTTGTGATGTCAAGGAGGGCAGTTCAAGTGGTTCTTGCTAGAGGAAAAGGCAGAACAAAAACATTTTTCATCCTACCCATTTTACCCCAAACTTACCCATTTTATCCTGGCAGACCCAAGTCCCCAAGTTATTTGCCTATATAAAAAGTACACTTCACACCTCTGAGTTCACTGGTTAGGATACATTATCATGGGCACAGCAGGTGTGAAACTATTCCTGGGCTGCAGAAAAGGTGTGAAAACTATTCTTGTGGCTGCAAAATTGCTTTGTCTTGAACATTATGGAATACTTTCTTTATTTACAAATTTGCCCTTGTTGTGCAAGTTAGCACAAATCAATGTCTATTGGAAACAAAGCTTTGGAGCAAATCTGCAAAAACAAATTCCTTTTTCACGTGGTAACATTGAGTCTATTCTGTAGAGAATCTAGTCTGGAACTTGCTTTGGACATCAAATGTGGATCAAAAACAAAAATAGGCCTTAATGCTTACGTTTGAAGGCTGGAGCGCTCCCTTTTCTGTGGAGGAGCTTCAGTATTATCATCAGCATCTGACTCAGGGTCAGTGGCATCAGGGTCTTCTAGGTTCATCAAGTCTTTCACACTGTTAGTCAAAATATTAAACACCTCTTTCTTCTTCCCTGCTGTAATATTAGTCACATTTTTATCCTTATCAAGCATGGTCATCAAAGCAGGGCCAAGGGCAGGGGCTTGGGCCTTCCTGCTGCATGAGTCTATTTTTGGTTCAATCCTGGTTGATGACAAATTCAACGTCGGGCTAGGTGTGAAAGCAGGAATTTTCAAACTATTCGCATTCATTTTATATTTCTGCAGGCTGTTTTGGCCTTGGTTCTGTCCTAATTCCATGGATTCACTAATTTTTAGGTCACTTTTTGTCTCTGGGTCGCTGGATGCTTTGTGCGAATAATCCAACAATTGTGCTTGGGTTTTAACATGGGCTAGCAGACGTTTTGTTTGAAAATTTCTCACTCTCTGCTTGAGATTCTGTGCCCGATCGTTCAATTTTAACAGTCTCGTGTTGCAATTATTGGTCCTTGCCCTCAATGTCATGAACGGAGTTGATTCTGCAAACGGCTGGCTTCTGACGCCCTCATTTTTCGCGCCCTCCGCCTCATTTGGAGCACATGTTACCGATGACTGATGTTTCGTTTCTGAACTTTGAACAAAACTTTTCTCGCCGGGGCTTGATTTCGCTGCTTCAGAGCTAGTTTCTTTTTGGTTCATAATGCAGGATAGCAAAGTGCAATGCTTTGGATCTGAATTTTCGACTTTTTCTTTATTTACAACCTCACTTTGTAAGGCCGTGTCGTGAAGTAGTGTTGTGGGTTCGCCGAGGCTCGGCTTTGTTGATTCCGACGTGCGGCCTGTGGCAGCAGTGACTCCTGTTTCTTTCGCAAAGTCTCGAGTCAAGTTTTCAAATAATTCCGTCTTAATAATGTTAAATTTCCTTCCAGACTTTTGCGATACAGTCGCTGTTGCCTCGATCAAAGCGGGAGCCATGAATGTACAAAAATGATGAGCGCCATGCACAAAAACGCTGAGTCGAGAATGGGTGAGACCACGCAATTTGATTCAAGAACGGGAGGCTCTTACTCAATCAGTCTTTCCAATAAAAATCGTTCGATCTCCACTCAAACCAGCTCCTTTAGTTATGAAACCTGAAGGTCTATGTAAAGTGAATTAATTGCATCATCCAAATGCTTTGCATCCAGCAAGTTGTCCCAAAACTTCTCCATAATATCTTCGCGAATTTGTAATGCGGGCTGGCCAAGCCGGAGCACGTGACCGCCACGGAATCAACTGGAGTCGCAATTCTACAAATTTCCTCTTGAAATTTCGTCGCTTCTATTTCATTTCATTACGGCTTGTTCGACTTGATAATACAATAAAGCGGTACATGAAGTATTCTCGTAGGTCGTGACGGAGAGTTTTTCGATCTTCTTGGCTGTTTTCTGATTGAAAATGGCGTTTTAGGAACGCATCTCCTCGACTGTCATGGCGGATGCCTTCGTACGACACAAGTCAGCACCTTTGCGTTATTGATGTAATCCAGGTCAAACAACGCATGCGCCAATCCCCTTCCTCTTATGCCCAGGCCCTCCATCATGGTGTCTCCCAGAATTTTTTCAGCTTTTAAAAGTGGCTCTTGGCCTTTATCCTGAAAGAAAATAGAACAGCTTATCAGATCACCAAAAAACACTAAGTGACCCTAAAAATGTTACTTATATGTCCGAAGATATGGAATTCTACCGTTTGGATAGCAAGGGAATTTTTTTCTAGTTCCTTTCATGATGTCTAAAAATGGATTTTGGTGGACATCTCCATATTGTTTGCTAATGCTTTTGTTTCCAGACATTGTCTTCATTTCATTGAAAATCTGCTGATCAAGCTTTGTACTTTAAAACCTGGAAAATAGAGTTAAAATTGATGCAAAAAATAATTTTCAAGCACACTCTTATTGTTTCAATGGGACTATATTTTGGTCTGAAACCAACCCTGAAAATTATCCCAAAATTTCTTCCAGCGTGGAATTCTAAAGAGTTAATCTTCCAGGAACTAAATAAACTCAAGAAACATGACTGGAGGGCTAAAAGGTCCACGATTTAACGACAGGGTGGTTCATCAGTAGGCCATCAAATCATATAGCCCAAAAATGTCCTCTGTTTGCTTCTTGGATGCTCTTGAATGATCTCAACATTGCTGCAACCTGCCGCCAATGAATTTCCAAACCAAAAAATGATCTATTTTGATCACACAACACAAATAGTGCCTTTTCAACTCACCTCTCTGGAAATTGCTAGTATCCAAACGGTTCTCTGCACTCGAACACCCAACCTGCTCTGTCCCTGCCAACAACGACAACTGAAGATTTTCTCAAACTGAGCATGCGCATTAGGTTAGGGGCATGATTTTACCCCGCTAAACAAATGGTTCACCTTATGAAAATAGAAGGAAAACATATTTCCGGACTTCAATTTTTTATCTAGTTTTTTGCATTAATTGGCTGACTTGTTTCGTGCTTAAAATTTTCAAAGGAATGATTTGTTGGACTGGTGTATGAGCTAAAGGAGAGCCTGTTGTTTTTTTTGTAGTTAAGCTTTGGATTTGTCGTGCTAAAATCCAAATCCTATGTACATTCAGCAAAAGAGAATTAATGAGGATTTCAAGGATAGAATACGACACTCTTTGCACCCTTCAGGTTCATTCAAGATGGGGGAGGGGCTTCTTTTTGTTGCTGAAAACCCCATTTTGAGACAGGGATTTTCTTAGGCCAATAATTTTAGCAACGAATCTCGTTTTGAATCATCTTTGTGATGTTTTGAACCTTGATCCATTACGAGGCAATGTGATGATGGGAGCTCAATTTTCATTCATCGAAAATTCCAACGTGTCATGCTGCCTTTGATTGCTGACGAGAGAAGGAAGCCCAAATCATGACGAAAATAAAACTGAAAGTGGGTAATGTATGGGGAAAAAGCCACAAAATGTTAATCTTAACTTTAGCGTTGTTGATTATCACTCATGCTTCAGGAAATAGCAATGAAGCAGAACTGAAAGAAAATGAAATAGATACAAATTTAAGCGGCATGAAACTGGGACAAAAATTGAATGACACTGTTTCGAAAGGGACGAAATATTTTATTTATGAAGTGAATCCAGGGGAGGGATTTAATCTCAGACGTGATGTATTTGTGAGAGCTGCAAATCTAGTGAAACATTTAAGGGACATAGAAGAAGATGTTGTGCTGGTTTTGCCACCATGGAGACACCTTTATCACTGGAAATCAGGTGGTCCGCAAAATGCAGTACCATGGAAAAAATTCTTCGATATTCAAAATATAAATAAATATGTACCAGTTATTGAATTTAATGAACTTGTGAAAATTAGTAAAAGCCCTGGGATTGACTTGATTGCATATTTACAAAGACATCCAGATGGTTTCAAAAATGGTTGGGAAGAAAAAATAGAAGAGGCAGAGTGCACAGATAGACCAGTTTATTGGGAAAGAGAAGGAAAGTTTTATGGACATTTTTGGGGATTGGAAAATGTGTATGGCAGAGCTTTCAGATGTGTGTCAGTTCAAGGGAGTGCAAAAATCCTGGCCAATTATGTTCAAGCTTCAAATGCAAGGTATTTGAAATCGAGAAATAGCTGCAATTTGCATTGAATTGCATTATTGTATATAAAAAATTTTTGTTGTCAGTGTGTCAAGCTTTTCAGAGCATTTCAAATCTCAATAACAATTTTAATGTCCAAAGTTCATATTTTGTGCTCAAAACTTGTTTGAAGTAGGAAAATCACCATGAATATCTTTTACTGTTTAAGAGCATTTCCTCAAGGCTGATTTCCATTCAGTAGAATTTTCGAAGCAGACTGGAAACCTTTTGTTACAAGAGTAGATATCACTTTGAATTTGAATTGATTGTTACACATGAGAAACCTTTTATTGTGCAAAGTTGTGTCCACTCAGAAAATTTGACTGAGTGGAAATCAGCCTTTACAATATGATCAGGAAATATTTTGAAGATAGGGCATTAGAATCAGCATTGTAACTAAATTTTTCACATTTTTTTAGCAAATATTCTCATCATAGGTAACAATCAATGTCAGCAAATGTAGTGATTTTTGGCAACTGGTCACTTTGAATACTTCAGAATTAATGCACAACCGTTAAAAGTTTTCATCATAAACAAGCAAAACAGATTATAAAAGAGTACTTTTTATTGTTGTCAAACTTTTCTGTAAAGCATTGAAATTCGCTGGGAGAAATGATAAAAATTTTTTCCCAAAAATACTTTTGCAAAATTTATTAAAATCAAAATGTTTCTGTTTGTGACGTTTATCTTGATCACTTTTTATCTACACCAAAGGATGCACTAACAATGTAGAAGTGCACATCCCTAATAGAAAGTTGTCACATTTTGTGCATGCAAGGCTGGATGGCTTTTATGCAGCAATAAAAAAATCAATTTGCTGAAACAAAATTGCAAAGAGTAGAAAGATGTGGTTCTCCAAAATGGTGTATGAACATTACAGGCACAGTTGTACAACACCATGGGCGGCCCTAGCTCTGAAAAATCTGAGAGAACTGAGGGGATTTTGACATAATTTTTCAATTTAAAGGTATACCTAGCTAATGTTATGCCATTTTTCATTGACAATTTTTGCCAAATTCCGACCATTAGGGGGACAAGGCCCCCGAAACCCCCCTGTGGTGACATTGTTGATTAAAACAGTTTTTCTGCCGAAGAATTCATGTTGAATCTCTTACCATTTCTGGTTAAGTACCTTATCTACCAAAGTAGCATGAAAGAATTCTCAAAAATTTGTAAAATCTCCAAATGCAGTGAATAAGTATGAGAAGTGTATGATGGAATTCTAATGACAGAAGACAGGAGTATTTTACCTATGGTGTTGTAAAGGTTTTGTGAAAGCCACCCTAAAATGCTTTATTTTGATATTCAGCACTTGATGTTTTCTGCCTTAGACCTTAAACTCTTCATCTATCATTTCAAAATGCTAAATGTCTTCATTTTACAAACTATTTGCTCAGTTTATTTTATATGCTAAGAGCTGAGATGTTTTATTCCAGATCTGCAACTGCACCCCCATCAAATACTATGGTTTGTTACAGGCTTCTCTAGACATTCCCTAAGGAGTGCCACACCCGGCTTTTTGGCATGATGGCAGTGGCTTGACCCCACCATGGCAGTTGAATATAAAATGTAATGTGTGGAAACTTTTCAATCAGTTTGCATTGAGTAGGCTTCATTGTTCATTTGGAGTCTGTAATTGCGTAAAGTTTGCGCAAATTTACATGTTAACAGGCAAAGATGCGTCTGCAAAATTGGTTTGGTACAAACTTAAAACTCTTAACAAGTGTCTACACGCAAAACAAACTTTCTGCAAATTTCTTGCACACTAAATGCAAACTAAATTCAGGCCCCCTTTTTATGTTGGGTAGGCAGAGATTCAGAATTAGGCTTTAAAGAAACTAACAAGAAATCAGCAAGATGGATGCCAGGAAAAAATTTGGTTTTGAAATGGAGAAACTGGACCACTGGAAAAAGCTGTCTTGGACATCTGAAGTAATGCCAAGCACACATCCAGTTGATTCTCTGTAGCTAAGCAAGACTCCTGGCTCAGTTAAGACCTTATGTCTGTGCTACTGCCAAGAAAGAAGTCCAGACATTGTTTCAATGCTCAGCTTCAAAGAAGGTGACATCATTGCATAACCCACACAGTAAGAAACATTATGTATCTATGTTTTAAAATAATCTTTGGTAAGAGAAAGTAATTGGTCCTTTTTTGTCTGGGAGGAACATTATTTCCTTTATGATGCAAAAGTTTTTAATTTTAATCTACAGGTCAATATTCTTTGATAGATTTGAAGAAGTTTTACACATAGGCTATGGAGATTCAGAGTTTTGGCAGGTAAGTTTACACTTTTTTCCAAACTTGAAACATCTTTCTGTTTTGTGTTTGTGGTACAAGTTGTTTTTATAAGAAACTTGGATCAGGCCATAGTACTAAAAGTTTCTTAATTTAACATGAAATTTTGTCCATTTTTGTCCATTCTTTGAATTCAGAATTATCAATGTGGTCCCTAACACTGTGGCAAATACATATGTTTCTTGACATTCAAAACATCATTTTGGAATGAACAGTGTTCTGTTATAGGGTTTCTTAAAATTTTGGTCATCATGGTACTAGTTTCCTGTAAACCAGTTTCTTATGAAGAAAACGTGTATTTTTGAAATTCCAAGGAGCACTCTCTTTTTTATGTTCTATCCACAATTTAGACCAAATGTTTTATCAAGAGATAAATCCCTTTTTTGCGGATTCCTTTTCCAGCAAATTGCAGAAATACCCTTCATTAGATATGTGAAGAAGCCACTGTTTATTGCCATTACTGCCAGTTTTAGAGAAATTTCTATGTTACGAAAGAAGTCTTACCGTAAACTTAAAGCAAATGAACGGAGATATAGCGACATAATCTAAACATAGCACAAAAGAACGGCAGGCGCCACTAATCTTCTTATTGTTTTCATAAATCGAAAACATCAAATACAATAGTTTATATTTAGATTACCCAGTCCCCTTAGCTAAGTTTGCTTTTAACCCCGTTGATTTACTTTAATACTAAATGTGCTTTTTATGCTGCTAATCATTAAGAATTGCAAATAAATACTGTAAAGTCATCCGTTTTGATCAGGAGAATTTTCTATTTCCTGCCATATCCAAGGTGTTAGCAGGTTGTTCAAGGAACGTGTTTGCTTGTATGCCCACCTCACATAGATGTCATCTAAATACAGATGGTAAAAAGTTTGTATCATGAAAACTTTCTTGAATATACAGAGGAGTCTCTGGCAATATGAAAGGTGTGGGGATATATATTTTATCAGGATGCGTTTCTCTATCTTAAAGGCAAATGACAGATGCATTGCGTCTAATGTAAAAATAGGACAAAGATGGCTGCCTGCCATCACAAATCCAATTCTTTTGATTCTCTCGAGATCATGAAATACAATGGAACACAAAAGACTGTATTTAGATTGCCCAGACCCCTGATTTAAGTTGCCTTATTTCTCCGTCATTCGTCTTTAATATGACTAAACAACAGGATTATTGTTTCTGTGCTACCAATAGCAGATGTTGGGAGCAGATGTTGAGAGTGGCTGTGCTATTTCTAGAAGAAATCAATCTGCCAGTGCATCAAAACGAATCTTCAGTCAACTCTGAGGCCTCCTAAGGGATCTCGGGCTCCGATTCTCTAAGGCATATCTAAATGGGCTCCGGGGCTCCCAAAGGCAAGACTGTAGTGCTCCAGGGCTCCATTGCATGCTTTTCAGGGCTCCATCTCCCAAAATTTGAGAAAACCACCATGGAAATTTTTTAGTTCCAGGGCTCCAAGCTGTCAAAATAATGGGCTCCAGGCCTCCAGCATCCCCTCTTTGGGGGTCTCAACTCTGCAAAACCGTTAGTTAACCTGGGAATCAAATCTTTAAAACATTGGACGATAGTTGATGAACCTTTCGTTTGAGAGGAACTTTAGGTATTCGTTGTTATAAGTTTTCGTTGGCAATCTTTGATATCTTTATTATTGTCGGAGTGATTGTGTTTTTCTTTATGAAGATCTGTAATATGGCTGGGTGGTAAGCAGGAATCTGCACGGGCTGTAGGAAACGCTAAATTTAGAGTAAAGATTTATGTATTATGTAGACATCGAGTTATTCGTATCCAAAGTTGTCATTTCGTTCATGATATATCGTTTTTTCCCTTTCGTGTGTACTTCTCCTGCGCCTCAAGAAATTATGCCACTCAAATGGAGCGTCAGTCTGCCGCCACGCGCAGGGATTAAAATGGAGCGTTGATATCATGAAAGAAATGATAACTTTGGATAGGAGTAATGTATCATACATAAATTTTTTTTCCAAATTCAGCGTTCGCTACAGCTCGTGGAGTCTGTCGCTCTGGTGTTTCTGATTTGGCAGTTTCATTACGTCACAACGGGAAAACTGTTGGAAAGCAAGATCACGCTGAATGAAAACAGTAAAGATATCAAGGATTGCCAATGTACACTCAAAACCAAAATACCTGAAGTTGGTCTGAAGTTCCCTTTCAGGCATTAAAGCAAATAAAAGGTGCATTAACCATTAACCAATACACCTTTTCAAGATAGCTACGAGATGAGAAAACGGAAGTCTGTTGTTGTTTGAGATTTCGTGTTTTTGTGGCTAAAATCTTGTTGTGCGTACAAAGTTTAGTGTAGGAACCAATTTTTGCATTCATATTTGTCTTCATATGGAAATTATGGTGATATAAAGAATTAGAAATCGTAAGGGCTTTGACCGGGAACTCAAACTTTGAACAAATGGTTGTCCAAACATCTGACTTCATGGTCAAAGCCCTTATAACTTTAAATTCTTAAAATCACCGTAATTCCAAACGAAGACAGATATGAAAGCAAAAATGTGGTTCTGTGCTAAACTTTGTATTCAGAATAATATTTCAGCCTCAAAAATGCAGCATCCCAAATAACAAAAGACTTCCGTTTTCGCACCTCGTATCTTGAAAAGGCGGATTGTGTGTGCTACAATGCCTGCCAAAAGTCTTGGAACACCTCTGCTAATTTTGCCATGTTTTGCGATTTCACCCTCTCCCCCTCAGAACAATGTTTTGTGGTCACAAAATCGGGATGACAGGACGATTCACGACTCCGCTGGAATGCTGGGACAGCAACCTTCGAAATCAACATTGTTTTGGGGGGGGGGTGAGGGGGTATTTGAACCTGATGGCTATGGTTAGAAATGCGGATTATGAAGAAATGGCCTAAGTGTTCCAAGGACTTTTGGCAGGCATTGTAGATTAGGCATTGGTGATTTTCATGAATACCAGAATATAAGGTTTTATCTTTGTTGACTCAGTCTATGTGTCTTTCTCCAGGCACGACGAAGTCTCGTATTCGCAAAATCGCTTCGTAAAGAGGCTGATCGATTTCGCGCAGACAGGCTAAATTCCACAGACGAATCTGACGTCACTCCATACAACGATGATGACTGGCGGAAACAAATTCCTAAAGATGGGTCCGCCAAAGGTGGTGAATACCTGTCCGTACATATGAGACGTGGAGATTTTGTTTATAGTGGTCGAGAAGGTGTTCCTACAATCAAAGCTGTTAGGAAACAGATAAGAAAATTGTTGAAGAAATTGAAACTGGAGAAGGTTTTCTTGGCCACTGATGCTTCAGAGGATGGTATGAGAATCTTTCAATTTGTCTATTTTCATATTTTAAAACACTTTTATATCCTCGTACTGTGCTTTTTGCACTTCCAGTTACCCATCTACCGAGTGACGAAAAGTCAAGTATTGCTGTTTGAAAAATCATCAAAATTTGATTATGAAATTGATCTTAGATTTTATACACATGCAATTTTGCAGTGTTGTACCAAAACCTATAGATCTTAGAGATTGTATCTGTTTTTCCCGTAGCTTAATAATTACAAAATTCACATTTTGAAAACCCTGCCTCAGAGTCATGCCTTTTCTTGAAACGGAAAGAACCCATTTCAAATTTGAATTTGGTCCTTGACACACTCTTTCAACAAAATATTCTTACTATTTTTAGTTATTCTAATTTTGATGATTTTTCGAATAGCGAGACAACGGCTTTCGCCAGTTCGCATTGCCAACAAGTAAAGGCACCTGTGCTATTAAGCCTGTTACTGTAAAATGTTAGATATTAGTGCACCCAACATAATTATGGTACTAAGCCAGCAAGAGAACTACGAAATCTCGTTCTGGGAAATGAGAAAAACATTTCGTTGAAAGTTATCATTTTGAAAGTGGTACCTCGCAACTTCTGTCTCATGGTCACGTGCTTGTTTCTTGCACTGTCATTCCGGAGCTTTTTTAACAGTATATTTGATAGTATATAGTTTAAAGTATATAGTACGTAGTATGTAGAATATAGTATATAGTATGGTGAAATAGTGTAATTGCCATATGATGAAACAGCATCACACCAGACAAATCAATTGATGTCAAATTAGTATTTGTTGGGTTCACAGTTTCATTCAGATACTAAGTACTGTTGCTTGTACACCTATTTTCTGCAATTAAAAAAATCTGTCTTGAGAACAACTATTTTGTAACGAGGAAAAATAAGCAAATCATGGCTTTACTGTTGTGGTTAGCTGGTTCTGTCGTTGCGGAGTGACAACAGCTGTAACTCTAGACTGGCTTTTTGGTCGTAAAATTCCTGTAGCGGTGTTTGGTTCAGCTTTTGAGATTCTTGATGTGTTACTTGCTAAAGGACTGATGTGTGTGTAATTTGACCAATGCATGATATTGATAGACTTCCGACAAGTTGTTCTGCCATTCCTCTTGAAATCGCAACTTTGATAATGTTGATTACACTGGAATGTAATTGTGTTTCAAACGAGATTGGAACAGATTTAAGGTTCGTTTTTCCGAAACGTCGTTTTGTAACTGCTATATAAGGGAGGCAATACACAACCTCGACTTCACGGATATTTACGTGTAAGCTGTTTTTGACACAGATGCTGTTTTAGTGTTAGCAAAGCTAGAGAAATTGATCCAAACCAGCCCATGTTGCTCTATCTGAAAATAGGTTCTTTTTGTTGAGATGAGAGTATACTTTTATTTCATGCCAAATCCCATAACTCTTCCTCATATCGTCGAACATTGCCTCTGTTGTCCTCCTTTCTTCTTTATATTTTTTTTCACATCTGTTCATATTATGTTTATACCCTGTCTTGAGCAATCCTGTTATCTTTTCGTCGCCCTTTGCTTGTGCCCACTTGTGCCCACCGCATCTTAACTGCGTTTAATTCGTCTTCTTTCTTCATCAGCCTTTCCATTTATGCTGGCTGAGCGAATGAGAGAAGAACAAGTTAAGGGACTGCCGAGCCCATTCCTCTCTTTATGAATATTGTGCTAAGTTTGGGTTACTAAGTTGTCCAAATGAAATAGAATTACGAAAACGTGAGTTTTAGTTTGCATATCTTTGAGTTTGAATTCATAATCATGAGTTTTGAAGTCAATGCTGAACTGCTACAACTTTTCTAACAATCTGCTCCTTGGAGAACAAAAATAATGAATTGGAAACGGTCAAACGACCACAATAAACGTTGACCGACGGGATGAGGCTTTATAAAGCAATGAGAGGACTTATGAGACGTGTAGAAAGATATTAGAACATTTTCTGGCCTGTACGGCTAGAGACTTCAGTACGCTTCTCCACTCGGAAATGCTTGACGTCCTTGGGATGAAATGGAAAAGGGGATGGTCAACTCAGCCTCGCCTATGGACGGACCTCTTGCTGGTGCTTGTAGTAGGCGGTTTATTTAGAAAGAACATTTCTGCTCCATTTTTTCACATACATAACACATCTGATTATGCATGTGTGATCGTTACATGTTTGAATATCGCATTTTGGTGGCTGTGATGGCTCAACATGTTAGTTAGCATAAAGTCGCCACAATTGTTTACTAAACGCTTCATATTGCCAAATAGCCTTTATTCTTGATGAGTCGTTGATTGAATAGTAAATATTTTACTATATACGCAAGCACGACACAGATTAGGTGTACACTCCTCGATTAAAATTGGGAACGTTGCATGGTGGATGATTTTGAAATATTTACCCTGAATTGAATGACGTGAAGTGAACGCTGAAATCTTTAATTTCCAAAACTATTGAGTCAGATGTGTGCAAAAGCTCTTGAAAATTGATAAGATGTTTTAGACCGTTCGAGTATCCGCTTACCCGTTTCCGCACATGGCTGCTGTTTTCCTACCGTTGTTTTTTGTAGTAGCCCGTTAAGACGGATGCAGTGATTGAAATTCGCGCCAAAGAGAGCCTTCGGAACGTCAAACAAAATGCATGGCCTAATCTTAAATATTTGTATCGGATGTGTCTACTGGAATGTCATTATTTTTATGGAGATATAGCTAACTTCAAAATTTTTGCATTGTAGTGCTAAAAGTTTCTTGACTTGTTCCTTATGTTTTAAAGGCATGAATTATCATGTGGTCCCTAAAACTGCTGCAGATATGTCTCTTGACATTCAAAGCATCGTTTATGAATCAACAGTGTTCATTTATGTTCAAAACATAGTACCATTAGTTAGTATTACTCAAGAGTAAAGTTTTTACGAAATTTTTGCGATAAAGTTCTTGAATTTAAGTTTTTAAAGTTTTTTATACTTCTCAGCCACAGTGCTAGAGTTTCTTATAATGTTGGCCAGTCTTGTACTAGTTTTTATAAACCAGTTTCTTATATAAAAAAGCCTGCACTTGATTTGCCAAGAGTGCTCTTCCCTAGTTTGCTGCATATGTTTGCAAGAAATAGTTGATTAGTTTCATCCATATTTTGTGTAATTTTGCCATCTGCACTGTTTGTTGCTCAGCAGACAGCCGTGTGTCTCTACGAAGGGGATAGGCCATTTTCAGTTGTTGTTGTTTCAATGGTCACGCGGGAGAATTACGGAAATGTTGTTTTGTATTATTGACAGAACCTGATGCAATTGAGACTTTCCTTGTCTTAGAATACATGGACAAGTTTTCAGCTAATATGTTTAGAAGCTGGCTTGTGTGTACAACAATGATGAGACTTTGAGAACGGGCAAGCAAGGTTATGTTGGATGCTGACAGAATTGTTAGTCATCGCTGATAATTTCTACTTACGTTACTGGAGCCTAACTGGCACCTAAATTTGTAAACGACTTGAAGTCTATCTCACCGTAGATGTTAGGCCAAAACTTGCCAGTAAAAATAGTTTAGGTGTTTGCATAATTTTTGATAAATCTCGCCTGACGTGTACTTTAAGAAGGTAATTTTTTGTTGAGGTAGGGCGTAGGGACAGACGGCAAGACTTTCCTGACTTCGTAAGCAATAAAGGGGTCGACAGCTCTTTAGCACTTTGCAATGGGACTGGATCCTTTAATCTGTAAAGAAGCAGGACCTACTCAGCAACACGAGTCAAAAGATAGGCTGCTTGCTTTAATGAAACAGAAATGTCAGTTCAAATATCTTTAATTTTAGTTGTGGTTAAGTTAAGGTCAATTTAAAACGATGAAACGTATCTTTAAAGTAATCATGACACGTTTTTCAGCGTTTAAGACTTTAAAGATAAATAAAGCCGCCAAAGTTTAAATCGCAAGAAAGATTTATCTCAAGAAGATAAGGCTAATGCACCAAGAAAATTGCCGAGAGTAGCGAAATGCCTTAAAAGTTTGGCTATATCAGACCATGCATCTGATAAGAAGACACACTTTAAAGCCAAACATCACAGATTTTCTGCTTCTCCTGGCCATTATAGATGCTGCCAATGGCAACGAAACCTCTTTAGGTAAAAGTTTGATCACGAAATGGTTGTCATAAATCTCAAAAGGTGATTCTGCATAAAGTTTCCCACCTGTCGTTAACCAAGCAAAGAAAGTATGTATTTATATGCTCGATTCAGGATATGACTCATGGCTTCGGTCAAGCCAAAAGCTGCTTTGTTCAGCTTGAAAAATGTGTTTGAGCGTTGAGTTTATTTGGAGTCAACTGTTTGGTCTTTGTTTCTTGAGCTTTTTGGTAATGCTATTTCTCGAGCTTTGCTTACGAGAGTTGTAAGTTGATTCTTCCTTACAAAATAGAAAGAAATCGTAAAAGTGAGTTGTTGTTTAGGCCACGTCAAGCCAGAAGGTTCTCATCTCAGCCTGAACAATGTGCTTGAAGGTTGACTTTATTTAGAGTAAATTGTTTGGCTTTTGTTGGTTGATGCTCCTTGGTAATGCTGTGTTTTGAGCTTTGTTTTTATAGTAGGAGTTAAAAGTTCATTCTTGTTTGCAAAATAGAAGTAAAGCAGGCAATTTGAAAGTGATTTCTGGCTTAGGCCACGTCAAGCCAAAAGCTGTTCATCTCAGCCTGAATATGGTCTTTGAAGCTCTGAATTTATTTAGAGTAAGCATATCTTTGTTCCGTGACACTTCTTGGTAATGCTGTCTCTTGAGCTCTGTTCTTACGGGAGTTTTAAGGTCATAAGTAAAGCAGGAATTTTATTTTAAAGGTGACTTCTGAGTTAGACAACGACTAGTCAACGACTGCTTAGTTCAAACCAAAAAATTTGTTTGAAGCATTTTGTAGTGAACTGTTTTGTTTATGTTTACAGGCGTTCTTTCATAGCTTTAGAGTTTCGTTTGGTAGAGCTAGACAGAAATTTTACAATGTGAACCCTCTGATTTATCTATGGGCCTCTTTGTCTATCCATCAATATTCTACATTGCCAAGTTATTGGTGTTACTGATGGCGTTGTTTTGCGTGGTCGTACGTCATAGTTTAATTCTAGGGTGCCCTCTTAAATATCGGGTTGTGTAATTGTTAATATTAATGATACCCATCACTTTGACGAAACATGTGATCAATTTAGCTATTCACAGCTTTTATACAGGTTATCTTATTTAAGCTCAAAGATTACAGATTACATAGCATGTTGTGGTATTGTAGGTTCGTTAGCTCATTTATAGTTGAGCTAAGTATTGCCACAAGTGCAAATTTTGATGTCAATTCATTTGCAAGACGATGATTTGATTTGATTAGCAAAGGAGGGTGAAATGATACATCAGCTGCAAAGTAGTTTGATGCAATTTGATTTGGGCAAATATGATGACAAAAATTTAGATTGAGATTTTGGTTACCGATATACTGCAAGAAGACAACTTTACTTGTTTCAGAGAATTTATCAAGGCTCATAGATATCTTTTCGGCGCATCTGCAGTTTAGTTCGTATTATGCTTAACACGTAATGTGCAAATGTTGTCCTTCGATGTTCTTTTTTCTAATCTTGCATCGCGTTAAGCTGTACATCTTATATAAGCTGTTTAATCTTCAAGTAAATTCAAAGGCACGATTTCCTTTCCTCTAATTTTACGTACTGCCAACACCCAAATATTCTGATCTTCGTATTTTTTTGCCAAATTTTCGTTGGTTACTTTACTGTAGCAGACTGTAGCAGTCACGTATGTACAGGCTGATTTAGAACAAGTTTATGCGTTGGTGGGCTGTGGAATAAACACTTTGCGGCCGATATTCAAACTTAAAATGTAAATCGTTTTTGAAACTTTATTCAGGAAATAACGCCCGATACAGACTCTTTTTCTAGAACAGCTAAAAGGTCTAATTTGTGGCCCAAAAATTGTTCAAATCGTCCTTGCTCTGAAATTTGTTAAATTTCATTTGACAGTTTGTACATTGATCGCCCTTCAAACATCAGTGCTGTGGAAGTCTGAAAGTCGAAAATTAAGGAAAAGCTTGAATGTGGAAAAAGTTTCTTGATTTGATAACTTTATTGCTGAAAATACCGGGTGAGCCAGAAAAAAGTTCCCACTTTTGAAAAGTTACAACGCCAAGACTACTTCACGGATTTGAATCATTCAAATTCTAGTTAAAAGCCGAAAGATCAAATTATTTTTGTGATTTTCTCGCTGTCCTACCAGCACTACAAATATAGGTAAATTCAACTTTTAAAAAATTTCATGATTGCAAGAAATGGAGGCAATGAAACAAGACTTTAAATCAGCACAGTAAGGCCTTTCGAATTTATGTTCTCTTCAGAGTGTGACTAACATCTGAAGTCAGATGTTAGTCACACTCTGAAGAGAACATAAGTTAGAAAGGCCTTACTGTGCTGATATAAAGTCTTGTTTCTTTGCCTCCATTTCTTACAAATTTTTAGTATTTTACCTACCAAATATATCATGATTGCAAAATGACTGAAAAATGGCCAGAAACATCGATCAATTCATAAATGACTTCTCGCACAGAATAATGAAGGAAATGCAACTTCTCATGGGTGAGAGGTATCCTCTGTAAATTGATTGCCATGGGATTGAAAATCTTTCATATTTGTTTGAAAATCGGTGTCTTATAACTCTTTGGGGAAGGTGAAACACCCATTGCCTATTGTTCGATGTGAATAGAGCCCTTACGATTTGATCAATGTTTTAGGCTCCTTTTCCGTCATTTTGCAAGCATGATATTTTTTTAAAGTTGAATTTACCAATACTTCTAGTGATGGTAGGACAGCGAGACAAATCACTAAAATACTTTGATCTTTCTACTTTTAACTAGAACTCGAATGATTCAAATCCGTATAGTAGTCTTGGTGTTATGAATTTTCAAAAGTGGGAACTTTTTTCTGGCTCACCCGGTATTTGATCGAATACATGTTTATTCCACAGAAATCGAAGAGCTGCAGTCAAAGTTGAAAGCACCTATCATAAAATATCGTCCTTCACCTGAAGATCTGCGCAAATACGGAGATGGCGGTGTAGCAATTATCGACCAGTGGATCGCAGCTCACGGGAGATATTTCATTGGATCTTGTGAATCAACATTTTCGTTCAGAATTCACGAAGAAAGAGATATATTAGGATTTAACCCTGATAACACTTTTAATTGTTTATGCACTGAGGAACAAATGGGGAAATGCGAACAACCAACAAGATGGAGAGTTCAGTTCACGTGACATTCGTAGCTGATAAGTATCTATACCGCGTGAGCCAGAAAAAACTTCCCGCTTTTGAAAATTCATGGATCCCAAAAGTACTTCACGGATGTGAATGATTCAAAAGCTAGTTAAAGAAAGATTGAAGTATTTTAATCATTTTTCTCGCTGTCTTACCAGCACTTTGGGTAGAGATGAATTCAACTTTATAAATATTCCATGCTTTCAAAATGACTGGACAAGGGCCTTAAGGCTTATTTCCACTCAGTAGAATTTTCCGAGCGGACTGAATATTAGACAATAAAATCTTAGTCACGCGTTAACATTCTATTCAAATTCACGGCAACATTTCCACACATTAGCAAGGGACTCCCTGTCCAATCTGAAAATTCTACTGAGTG
This sequence comes from Aurelia sp. 3 sensu Dawson et al. (2005), assembly GCA_964020215.1. Lineage (NCBI taxonomy): Eukaryota > Metazoa > Cnidaria > Scyphozoa > Semaeostomeae > Ulmaridae > Aurelia > Aurelia sp. 3 sensu Dawson et al. (2005). The sequence goes on along the minus strand of OZ026572.1, from coordinate 2,971,062 downwards.
GAAATCAGCCTCAAAACATTGATCAAATCGCAAGAACTCGCCTTACACAGAACAATACGCAATGAGCGCTTCACCTCTCTCAAGAGCATAAGAAATCAATTTTCAAACAAATACAATAGATTTTAATCCCATGTCAATAAATGTGCAGTGGATATCTCTCACCTATGAACAATCCCACCTTCTTCATTGATCTGTGCGAGAAGTCCTTTGTGATTTGATCAATGTTTAGGCTCTTTTCCCGTCATAGTTGAATCTACCTATATTTCTAGTGCCCATGAGACAGCGAGAAAAATCACATAAATACTTCGATCTTTCGGCTTTGAACTAGAATTTGAATCATTCAAATCTGTGAAGTATTCTTGACGCTATGAATGTTTAAAGATGGGAACTTTTTTCTGGCTCACTCAATAGAAGAATTACTTGGTAAGTGCAAGAATACCGTGTGTGTAAAACAGGCTTACGTCGTTTGTAAAATTTGGATAGATAACACTGGTGGACAGATTTCAGTTTGAATTCATCTATCTTCTAAGTCTCAACTAAACCTTATAAACCAAGATTATGTATCTACCGGCTGAGTCAGAAAATCCATCGAATATTTGACAAATCGAAGATGATTGACAGTAGCCCAACAGCAGCATTGAAACCATTAGATCGCCGTTGCGCCACCAACATCTGATATAAAACAAAAGTACCCGAGCTTGGTCTCATAATAGACCTTTTAGCTATTCTTCAAAAGAGCCTTGATCGAGCGATATGTTTATACATTTTGATGCGCGAGGTTCGAGTGAATAGCGTTAGAGCTTCGATCGCAATTGTGCACATTCGAAAATTCTACCAAATGTAATGAAATATCGTTCGATCCATATTCTTTTTCAGAATAGCTAAAAGTTCTATTTGTCGCACCTTCATCGATAGGCCAAAAAGATGATCTTTGAGATTGGTGCGTTAGATTAATTTCTGCAATTTTCCGAAGGGTGCAAGTTTTTTTTGTCACAGCCAATAGGATGATTTAACATTCCGTTGATGTTAAATCCTGACAATTAAGCACTGGATTCCCGGGACTAAATCATTGTAACTTAGTTAAAAGTAATTAGGGAGTGGTCATACAGTATCGGCTATATGGGGGTGGATGATTTTCCAAAAATCTAGCAAAAAAATTGATGGCCCATCCTAGGTTCCTATTGACTTATTTATGGCCCCATAGCAAGAGCTAGGATATTTTTCATGACCCCATAAAATCATTTGGTTTTTAGAATGTAGGCTGGATGATTTTACCCAGTGGTGTAATTTCAGAAATATAGCTTAATAATGAAGCACTGGTTAGATACTGAACTAAACAAGAGAAGGAGAAGAAAAGAAATGAAAAGAAAAGCAAGTGTCAGTTGAGAAAAAGTAACAGAAAACAATATTAAATCTTTGCAGCATTTGCAGCCCTTACCAAACTTTAGAAATAACACTTTATGAGAAAACTTTTATTGCCCCATAAAATGCATCTGATTATTTTTCATAGCCCCAAAAAGTCATGGCAGAATTTTCCATGGCCCATCCAAATATTATCCACCCCCATACTGCAGATACTTTATGATTGCTCCCTTATCTTTAATTAACAGATCATTTTGGCAATTGGAAAAGAGACTGAGGAGAGCGGTTTTGTCTGGTAAATAACGGAAACGAATTTGGTTAATGGCTGCCACAGAGACTCTGCCAGTATAGATTCGGAAAAGCTCTTGATCTGTTATTACAGCTTATTGCAAATTTATTGTCCGTTAGATGTGATGTTTTGTAAATTTAACTCAAATTTATAAAAATGTATAAAAATTCGATCTAGACTCTCTTGTAGAATACCTGGAAGGCTCATTGTATTGTTGCAGGCTTGGAAGTTGGTCATAACTTTGGGCTTTTTAATATTCAAATATCGAAGTATTGTGGTAGTGCTTTTCAAAATACTAAAGGTTTGCACACTTGGCTTGTTATTTTTGTGTTAAATACATTTTTAGATAGCATATGGGCAGGTAGATATCCATAAAAGAACTCAGTGGTACTAAATCTAAGGGGTGAATAGATATTCATATTAGATATTTTGAAATGAACAATTAGAATTATTTATCCTCATTTAATCGTCTTTAACTTTCTAACAAGGCTTGTTTCTCACAAATTTCACTCAATATTTGGCATGTTTCATTTCGCTTTCTTGCAGATTCCGCATCCCTTTAGCTGTTCTTAATGTCACAAACTCTCCCTCTCCTGTATATCAGTGACGTTTGTCATGAAAGTAAAGTCTCTTTGGAAGTGCAGAAATTCCAGACTGTGGGAATTTCAATTGACCTTTTTGCAAACTACCGTATGAAGCTGAAAAGTTCCCCCTTTCGAAAATTCATAGCACTAAAAGTGCTTGACGGATGTGAATGATCTAAGTTCTAGTTAAAGGTCGAAATGCCAAACAATTTGTGTTCACTTTTGTAGCGTCTTTGTGAGCACAGCATAAGGCTCAAATCTTTAAAAAGGTGAGTGTAAAATTCTGTCACATTTTTCTTTGAATTAAAGTGCTTGAAAGAAACTTCCAGTAATTTTCTCTAAATCTGCCATGGCAATTTGATCATATCTTGATCAGTTTCAAAATGGCGGCATTTATCAATTTTTAGGCTATGACGTCATCAAATTTCTAAATCCTTGACCAAAACCGCGATAGACTGCTGCTTGCCAGCATAGAGCTGAAATCTTTCAAATCTTAAAAAAGGTGGGTGTGAAATTGTATCAAATTTTTCCATGAATTGAATGACTTTAAAGAAAGTTAAGGTAATTTGCTGTAAATCTGCTATGGCAATTCCTCTTGATTATTTTCAAAATGGCGGCATTTGGATTATTTTTGTAAAGATCCAACAAAAATTTTGAGAAAATTAAAATCATCGTAACCCTTAAATTACTTGAGGAAAATTGACACAATCTTCAAGAAAACCATAGTCTATGAAGGTCTACAACATGATTGCAAGCAGAAATTTGTAGCTCTTCTGGTTAGGGATTTAGAAATTTGATGACGTCACAACCTCAAAATCAATAAATGCCGCCATTTTAAAGCAAATCACGATATCAAAAAATTGCCACGGCAGATTTACAGCAAATTGCCTAAAGTTCCTTTCAAGCGCTTTGATTCATAGAAAAATTTGGTACAATTTTACACCCACCTGTTTAAAGATATGAAAGATATGAGCCCTATGGTTGTGACCACTAGTAGAAATACAGGTATCTGTACGGAAATTATTGGTTACTAGAGGAGGGGCTTAAAACATTTTACCCTGCTAGTACCCAGGGTAAAAACAATTGATCATTTCATCAAGAATCTTGTCATACCAAACAATGTGCAAGGGCACTTTACCTCTCGTAGGAATTATCAGAAATACTTTCAAAACAAATAACTGGAGATTTTCAATCTCATGCCAATAATGTGTGGACGACATCTCTCACCCGTGAAAAATGGTACTTCTTTATTGTTCTGTGGACTTTCTTCATGTTTTGATCAAGTGTTTCTTTTTCTGGCATTTTGCAACCATGAAATTTTCGTGCTGGCGAATTTAAACATATTTCCAGCACTAATAAAACTCAAAACACAATACAAAAATACTTCAATTTCTCAGCTATCAGTTGGATTTCAATTCATTCCGATTCGTCAAGTACTCTTAGCGCTACGAATTTAAAAAAGTGGGATCTTCTTCTGGGTCACCCGTTTTGTCAAATGATTTTCTGAATTGAAGGTTAATGACCAATGTGAAGTTGCAGTTCTTAGCGCCAAGCTCTGGGATCGCAGAAGTAGCTAAGCGCTAATCGAGTCTGCGACTCGTCATAACGCTCAAGTGGTGGGACCCTACCAGGTATCGCACCAACTCCGCCTGAATTTCTGGCTGCAAAGTCAAAAGATTACACCAATGCGCCACAACACCTTAGCCACACCCTTTTGCCGTCACATGACGTGACAGGTAAAAACCAAAATCTTGTAATTGCAATAACAGGCATTAAAATAAGCATGTTGTAGATTTCCTAGCGGTGCTGGGATTCGTAACCTTTGCTTCGAGTTTAAAATAGTTTTCGGAAAGGTATATTCTAACAGATAATCAGGCAAAACACAAATGAATCGTAAGTACCTTTCCAGATCACTTTTTCTCACATCTACCATATTTCAAGTTGTCCAAAAACAAAATTAGCTTCAAAGAAAGAACAAAATTCTTATTAACATTGCTATTCTGAAACAAACATTATAACTGATCGAGTGAATGTTAAATAAGAAACTGATAATTAAATAGTTCAAAATCACGATACAACATTTTCCTTTACATGCTCTAGCCGTACAGTCATCTAGTCTTGTCCCTGAAGTGAGTCTGTTGTTCAAATTTTCGAGTTCCATGGGAATGAGGCTGCAAGTTTCACGAAATTCATTTTGCAGAAATTTGTCCCATTAGGAGACCCCCAACACTGGATAATTTTTAAAAAAGCAGCCCTTTCCGGCCCAAAATCCGTCGAAAGTCAGGCAAAATATTCCGTTCTGCAACACAAAGTATACAGGTCTAGTACTGTTATTGGTTACGACTGCTATGCTAGTGTTTTGGCAACGATAGAGCAAGAGCCCCTTTCCATACAACATATATAACATAGGTAAACGATTTTCAAAATATTAAATGCTTGCTTCTACTTATGCAAGCTAAGGTCCGCGTGGCACTTGGTTAATTTTAACACATTTTAGGTCGCACGCGGCAAAAAAGTCAGACTCGGAACAAACGCTATCATTGGGGTTCATAACATAAACAGTGTGCAATAATATCTACCGGAGCGTTGAATAAAGACGGAATCGTAAATAACTGACATAACTGTGGGTAAAGAGTTGTTTTACGGCTGGAGTAGTAGCTAACTCTGGTATACAGCTTGAAACTAAGGCCTCATTCACACTGCAAGTTAAACCAGCTTAAGCTAAACCAGGTTTTCGAATAAGGCCTTCTGATTGGTCAATCCAACAAATCCAGTCATTTGATTGGTTGAAATTTAAACGGGTTTAAATAAAGCTGATTTAATTGTGTCAGTGTGAATGCAGTATAAGACACTAAACTGTGCTTGTTTGATACCATGATTCACCGCTAATCCTGCGCTCTCTCCTAAGGTTAGTAAAACACTGTTTTTCCTTGTATTTGAAAGCAGAAGACTTAAACATCATTTTGTAATGGACTAATCATCAACTTTAATTTTGGCAAGTCAAGTTTCAAAGAAGTGCATTATGTGGCAAAGACGGGATTCTGGAGGCTGACTTCAAATCATTGGAATTTTCTGAGCGGGCGGCATTTTAAATACTCAAAAAGATACTGGGGTTTAAATTTTTATAAAACTTCAAGATGACATATTTTCTTGTGAACAATGAAAAATCTGTCCACTCAAAAAATTCCACTGATTGGAAATTAGCCTTCTGGCTGGATTTCCATCAGGTGCAAAATGTTGCGCACAAATTTTCAACTGATTTGATTGGATAACTCCATGGCAATGTCAATCAAAGGGCAAAATGCTTTTTTCGATAGATCGCTTAACAATAAATCATGCAATGTATGCTTCTGTTGGAAATCCAGTGTTTTTGCATAAATTGTGCCTGTAGCAAATTAAGATCTACCTGAAATTAGATGCCACATGAGATTCATGCTAACGCAAATCATTCATGCAGAACGCTTCAACTGTTTTCATTCACGGAAATTGTCACGTGGTATCTGATTTCAGAAAGATTTTGAGTAACGACATTAATGCATTCCTACAACATTAAAATTAAATCTATATTTCTAAACTCTGCATCTACCTTCGTTAACTCTTACTAACAAATGACATTATTTACAAATTATCTATGATGCAAGGTTGATGTTTGTGAACTAAACAAGGTACAAGAACGTGAAACAATTAGGGAAATTTAGGAGACAGCACACATTTCATTATCTAAAGTGAATGAACGGAGATAAGTGGAGGCACTTATTAAATAGGACGAAGGAAACTCAAGCGCATGCTATTGCTCCTCTTACTACATAATAAGAAGGCCCAATAACTACACAAGTGTGGAAATATCAAATACAATAGGCTAATAATAGAATAACCAGACTCCTTGCGCGCGGGACTTTCATCTCCGTTGATTCTTTAAAATCATCCAAGGCCACATTTACACTTTACCGGTACAGTATTCATCCGTCACGGCTGTTACAGTTCAAGAGCATTTATACGGTCTCAGAACAACATTATTCTACAGACAGACGGAGCAAGAGAGCAAGAGCGTTCTGGTTTAGCAGGAACAGTGTAATCAGAAGGCTGATCCGACTTCGGGAAAGATCTGAAAGAATACCAGTACAGCGTCAACGGGGTCTTGGATACTGGATTTAACTGTAACATTTGTATATCAATCATATCTTGTAGAATGAGCATAAAGCTGAGTTTATACTCATACAAAATGTTTTTGGTGATGCTGGTCAGATAATATTATAATTTTATGAAGCTCGATATTTAGGTGAGCAGACCACGATCCTATTTGGAAGCAAAGGCACTTTTTTACATTTCACGTGATAATGTAACCTAACATTGAAAGCAGTTGGACCAAGGTATTATTCTTGCACTTTTCTTGGGATTTTAAAATTGAAAGGCTCATTTTGTCTGCAAATCAAGCGGTTATCGAGATCAATATTTGATGCCTAGGCAGTTCATAGCATTTGAAAAAGCGTCTTGGAAAGATTGATTCGGTTCTTTCATTTGAAACCATTTGTATACTGAGAATCTCTCGAAAATCCTTTGTGAGTCGAGAAAAATATGAATGATATTTTGCACCTTGCTACTGCACTGAAGAAATGTCTTCTATGACAAGTTCCATCACAACTTTTTAGTACCAGAAAATTTTTAAAATATTGCAAAATACATAAATTTGATCAAGCAAATCTACATCTTTTTATCTGAGACTTAATTTTATCATTCCAACACCAGATGCAATTGATTATTTTTACCTAGCGAGATCTTTTCTTGACATTTCATTATACAAATATACCTCTGAAAGGTTTCAAAAGTAAACATCTCGCAAATAATTACAAAAAACAGTTATAATTAAAACCTATTTTTAAGCCATCGATGTCTGTCTTCACACAAATTTACGTCCAAAATTGATTTTCTACACGAGGCTGGAAGATTTTGACGCCCGAATTGATACATCAAGATTTGATGTTTCATCGCTATCCAGGTTCTTTTGGGATTTAACAGCTCGCAAATGTTCATTCAATCTTTGTCTCGCGTCTTTCCGTGCTTTATCCTCGTCCAAGTAGTTGTTATTTTTGCTCCTCTTTTTTTGTCCACTTTTTGCTCTTGGTGAGGGAGACCTACCATCCTGTCAACATAAAAAACAAGACTTACAGATGTGGATTCCTCCAAACAAAATTATGCCTTTCTACCGGGTGAATCAGTAGACTCTAACGTGGCTTAGCCATCCATCCAGTCTTTGTCAACTTAATCTTTCTGTGCGGCCAAAGCCTAGTTTAGCTTATAAACTATTCCAACTGATATAAGTCACTTGATACCTCAGTTAAAAGGATTTTCTTCGTAAGACCCTTCGTATGGGCGTCTTGCAAAATGATAAAGTCTTTAACCAAGCCCCTTCAGCAATCCAGCCTTGCCAAAGTTCCAGGTACATGTAGTATCATTATGGGAGAATAAAATAGTTACGAAATAGTTTTTTACCCCTGGGATACCATGCCATTACTTGCTTTTTGCGCAGAGAGCGTGTTTGAAAACGCGAATTTCTTTGAAAACGCAGCTACTTTTGCATGTTTTTAGAGCATTCTAATTTTCAGCTTGTTCTCTCCTAGAAAGCTACTCACAGACAGACAAATTCCCTAAGAACAGTTTGCATTCTCGCATTTCCATCATTTGTGAATGTGCTCATATTGGACTTTGCTTCCCTTCTCGATGTCCTATTTTTGCAGTGCGGCCTTCAAATGTATGCTTCTCAGGTTTTCATTTTCAGAATAGAACGTACAGTAAGTCTCTCAAGATTCGCAAAAATTTTGAAGTTGATTTCACTTTGTAATTTACATCCTCGAACAGAAAAGGAATGCAGGCGTCTTCTTGACTCACGTCTTCTTGCTAAAACAGCCCATTCTCAGTCATAATATCCTCAAAATTTTTGCTGAAAATTAACTTCATGTAAACCAACAGTGGCTTTCAATCAGAAATTTGAATTCTATTGTTTTCAGATTTACATACCGGTCTATCATTTTCTGTAACAATGATTTCTTTCCAATTATTTTTCCTCAGTTCGTCAACTTTGTCAAACATATTGTTCACATCTTCGACCTAAAATAAAAGTTTGCATACATAAATGCGACGGGAAAAGTTTTTAAATAACCCCTGTTTGTATCATATGTACAAACGTATGAATTGCAAACCTGGACATTTTCTAACTCAAAAGTACAGCTTACACAATCTTCTGAACAAGGAAGCTAAGAAAGGTCCTGCCATAGATTGCAATGATAAATGCATTCATAGCTAAGCCTAGTTGTAGTAGTAGCAAGTAGTAGTAGTAATTTGTTTTGAGTGGGCTGGTCAGGATTTCTAGCTACTAAAAGCTGGACCCATAGTTTAACGTCCTTTCTGAAGGACGGTGAGGTGAGTTGCGCAGTCAGGCCTACGAGATCACCCATCCAGAGTTTGACCTCATTCGACCAAGCTTAACTGCAGTCACCTGAAGAACACTGTATAAGCTGCAAGGCCACTCACGTAGTTCAGCTTTATATGGTGTGGAAAATCGCTTGTTTATACTCTGAGCTCCTTTTCCCTTACAATTTGGGTTCTAGGTTCAATTGAAAAAAGTGACTAGATTTATTAAGCAGCTGATGCATATAACTTGATAGAATGTGCATACAAATACTGTAATATGGGGCAAGGGAAAGGTAGAATAAATTATATGAAGTGGAATGCATGTTATTTCAGGTGACTGGCCATAGGTAAAGGTAAAAACTGTTCTTCGCGTTATTCTGGCAAGAATTCTAGACATTTGAGAAAACCATATCAGTCAGCAATTCTGTAAAGACGCTGGGACATCTATTTTTGGCCACAAATCCCGTCTAAAGCCTGGTTTCCATTAAATCGTAGAGCGATCGTAAGGAGATCGGCGACGGTCTGCGATCGTCTGCGATCATCTGCGTTGTGTTCCCGATTTAATGGAAACACTGTCTTACGATCCTTAAGACCGTCGGGGATCGTGGATCGTAAGCGTCGGGAAAGTTGAACTCAGTTCAACTTTCCCGATCGTTACGACTGTCCCGATCTGGAAAAACTTTTATGGAAACACGCATCGCAGACGATCGGGGATCATCGCAGACGCGCTTTTGTTAAAATATGATCACGTTGATCTGATTAACCAATTAGATTATAGTGGTTGTTGTTGCTACGATTTTGCGGGTTTGAAAGGGACCATGGTAAAGGTGCATCGCAAACCGTCGCAGACTGTTGCCGATTAATGGAAACACTCTGCTGAGATCGCAGATGGAAGATGGAAGATAGGGATCGGCGGCGATCGCAGACTGTCGCCGATCCCTTTACGATTTAATGGAAACCAGGCTTAAGGCTTACGATTTAATGGAAACCACGCTAACATATAAATCTTTGAATTCACTTGCCCCAGTCTACATGAGAAAACTATTTACAAAATATTCAGATGATAGAGAACGGTCTTTGCGCTCAACAGAAACTGATCTAAGGTTACCGTTACTAAAGACTGTCAATGGCCAAAAGGCTTTTTCATATCGCGGTGCAAAACTTTGGAACAGTTTGGAAAAAGAAGCAAAATTGGCACCCTCCCTGAAAACTTTCAAGGAACGACTATGAGAGCGGTGTAACTTTATTTTCTACTTCATTTTTATTATGTTTTATTGTAAATTAGGTATTATAGCATTGTATATTGTAAATTAGGCATATAAATTTCTTTTGTTCTTAGTTTAGCCTATTTTCCTTTATTTTATGTTATTTTTTAACAGGTCAGTTTGAAAAACATGTATAAATATATGAAACTTATACCTGTATAAATATTTTAAAATGAAATGAAAATGAATGAAAATGTTGCTTGCAAAAACACTTGATGAAAAAAGTTCTGTAGAAGCACTATATCCTGGGGCTTTAAGTGAAATGTTTATCAAGAGATTTGTTGTTAGGCATTTGGTTTCCAACAACCATAATGTTGTCGGTTTGGCGGGGTCGAGCGCGGGACCGGGGGCTGCCCTGGTTGCTTGGTCGTTGGGGGAGTTTCCCAGTCTATTGGTTTTATTTAAATTTCTTTTACTTTTGAAAATTAGGTTTACTTTTTAGTTTTGTATATATATTGTAAATAGTTTTTAGGTGCTTTTATCTGATTTTTATTGTAAGTTTTTATGCGGAGGGCCCCTTGAAAATCAGCCACTAGGGTGAAGGGCCTCCCTCCTTAATACATTGAAATGAAATGAAATGAAATGAAATAATTATATGTTTCCAATCAGATTAAAGTTTCTCTCCAAATTGTTAAATGTTGTAAATCATCAAAACATTCAAATTGCTCCGACTTAAGATCTAAGATGATCACTTCATCTTTAAATCTTCAACGGAGCAATTAATCTCTATGTTTATCATTTTGTGGGTATGATCGAACAACAATAAATTAAACTATAACTAATACAGCTCTCCCAATAATTATGACAATTATCATTATAAGTTAATGACTTGTAACATATGCTTCTCTATCAAAATCTAGGAATTAAAGGTTTTTATCCGATTTAGCAAGGGGATTAGATTGGACTAAGCAAGCTTGTCGGTCATCTTTTCCCCAGAAATATCCTCATCTAAATTTGTAACGATGTAACTGGCTGCAGTTTAAATTAAGACTAATGGCTTTTGGAAACCTATTCTTTGAGAGATAAAAGCGCAGTTATTGGCAAGAACATATTTGAAAATCATCTTATCATCTTCTTCTTTCATTAATCAATATTACAATTCTCATGTGATAAAATGAAAATTTGTCACTGTATTTTGCTGATTTCACAGTGTTTCTAATCCAGCTAATGTCTCGGATCAAAATTATCAAGGGTATTATCTGATCAAGGGTAAGGAAAAGATCGACAAAGCAGGAACGCCGGTCATTTTATTCTCCAGAAATAAAGCTCAACTTAATTGGCCAGGCTGCAGGAAAGAACCCGAGAAGAGCAAGTTTAGCCTTCATGCGCATTTTACAAACGGGAAAAGTAAAGTCGGCGTGATGCCACCTGATTCACTGTTTTTCTTGACACGCTTCGCTTGTGTGCCCCTCCCCCGGACTCTTATATTGTCTTTCAAACAATGAAAATATTTGTTGTTTGCATAACGAACATTGTTCTGCAGGAGTGATTCTGCTGACTCTTCAAAACAGCGACTCACGGGGCATTGCGCAGACTTTACTTGATCCGTTTCGTAAAGTGCTAACACAGACTAAGAGAGTTGCAAATCGACGAGATATAATCACCTGTATGACCACCATATCCCAGAATCCTTCAAGATCTGTCGACATAGGACGCTTCTTTCCAGATGGAGTTTCCTGCAGGACAAAAGAGAAATCTAAATTGTGCGGAGCTCAAAAAGTTTCGTATGATTCGCAGGTTTGGCTCTCTGGCGAAGAGTCTATATATTAGTTCGTTCAATCAGGTCTTTATGTTCTCATGAAAATCTACTAAGTAAACGAAACTATTACCCGAGAAGAGTTTGTGTTAACATGAGAACGGTGGGATCCGTAACTTTTAAGGAATCATTACAAAAGTGAATTCATTTGGATCCGTACCTTACCTTCTTTCTTCGTAAAAATGGCATCTTTACCATAGCTAAAAGCACTACTATACAGGCTGTTTGACCCTTCGCCGGTTGCTTTCAATCAATCAAGCAATTAAAGATAAAATGACAGGAAATCATACAGAGGGGACTGATGTCTCTAGCAAATCAAGGAATAGACCACCTTAACGAAATATGGTGTTGGTCTTAGGAATATACAGTGGTTGTAAAACTTACGATATTTTCGTTGCAAAGCTTTTCAAACTGTTTGAATTTCTTTGTTATCAGCAGCTGTGCTTTTCCAATTGCGGCGCGTATCTTGCCACTCGCTGAAAACAAAACAATAGATTTGTCACTTCTAGGCCCCTTTGAAGATCCTGTGTAATATAATAAAATTTTGGCATACACTCTTGCTCGTATTACAGTCAAAGCAAAAGAAGTGCGACCAGTATAATACTAAAATATTTGATTATTGCAAATTATCAATGGATTATTATTTGAATAATAATTCAGCTAATGACATGAGATGAGCTGTAACGTTCCCATACCGCCAAATGCTTTGAATGCCAAATGCCATGTTTTGTTCTGTCAAAACATGCACATCCGCTAAACTATTGTCCAACTGTCACAGCGCAGGGGTGATCAATGAATCAATAGCATTATCACTTGATTCTTCAAAATCAATATTCGATTATTATAAGATTAACGTTCGCATGATTATAATACCAACAACTGCTCTGGCAATTTTCTTATTTTTGGGTAATCTAAATCTACTTTCATTCCAACTCCAAATTTCGATGTCATCTTTTTTCTAAATTTTGCGTAAGCTTGTTATCCTTTGAACAAAGGAGTCCCAGAAGAAGATGGAAGGAAGTTTCAAGCGTATTTTGGATATGCTGTAGAGGAAGAAATTGTAAATCACAGCTTCGTACCATTTTGCCCGGAAAAATTCAATTTTTGACGAAACTGCTATTGTTTCAAAGGATCCCAATAAACTTCTTTGTGATATCAAAAGATACTGTCACAGAATTTCAAAAAAATTAGCTCAAGATTCGAAATCTAAATGAAAAATGGACCAAAAACATCTCCATATGCCAAAATAAGCGGAGCAGGGAAGGTGTAAAGCATTCTGAACGATTTTCTGTAGTTACTTCGGAGAAAGTGTTTTAGCTTCCTTGTTATTGCTATGAAGGGATGGCGTACGAAGTCAAACCAACAACTTTTTAGTAATGGCAGGAAGGAAAATTGGACTTCCTTTCTTGACTTCAGCAATCAAAATGGCCTTTAAAGAGTGCAAAAGATAAAGCATTCTGAAACGTTTTCTTAAAAAACAGGTTAAGTTGTCGGAACTGGCTTGATATCATTCGAAAAGTCTTCAGGCATATTCGATCTCCTGTTGTAACTTGAAGCTTATTCATTTTCAGTTCCAATACCTTAACATCTATCTGAATAAAACTAAAGCTGTCGGTTGAAAGTTTACAGGCGTTTCGTCAAACAATTTGATAAGCGTTGAATCATACTTGAAAGAAGAGATAACTTTGTGCTTTTGAAGAGCAGATGTGAAACATGAATGGATAGCAGCATCCATTACAAGTGAAAAGCTTCATAAATTTTTAAAACAAAGCGAAACGCTGATTGCAAAAGATCGTCTAGATAACAAGATCTAAACGGCACTGAAAAAGAGAAATCAAAACTCTACTCCACAAAAATTCACTTATTCAGCTAGAAACCAAAAAGTCGACAACAGCGATAAACCATACATATAAATATTACGACAAGATATGAAATAAAGAGAAAAGCTCTTCTGGAGAAGTCATTGTCTGCTGCAGGGGAATTAAAGAGAAGAACTAGACTAAACATGTGTGGGAAAATTCATCCGATTAATGCCGCTAGAGATTTGAGTGAGATTCACGGGGGATGCTGCTTTAAAGTGTAGCCAAAAGCTATGTAGAGTTAAATGGTTTTAGGCCATAGAACTACCATTATTTTCCAGAATAATGCAAACTGGGTATCATTTGAAAAGAGCTGTAAAATTTTGTTTACTGAAGGGGGCTTCAGTCCCTTGGTCTTGCAAAAAAATTTGGTTTCTAATGAAACCGTGATGCCTTTTGATTAGGAATCTGCAAGCAGAATAAGGATAAATTTGTTCCTCATAAAACAGTGAGCTCCGGAATAGCCCCTGGTCAAGGTTATTTCTGCCAAATTTTATTAAGAAAGCATAGGAGCAAAAAATTGACCACAGTGTAAATTCTATGACGGCGACGGTCTAACGAGTCCATTTATGCAAGATCTAACTTCATATTACTGTTTACGAAGACCTGCTCTTTTGAATGCTGTGTGCGATACAAAAACTTCCAAAAATTGAATCTCCCCTAAAAATTAAAACTTCCTTTAAATGAATAACAATTTAAAACTCTTGCAAGAATCACGTTGCGCTAGCTAAGCTTTCTCGAATTATATCTAGTTTGCATTATTTTGGAAAATAATGGTAGTTCTATGGCCAAAAACCATTTAACCTTACATATTATTTGGTTATACTTTGGACCCAGTGGATCAAGAACCTAATAGTGCAATTAGGTTACCATTTAATAAGAACCTATCAAATGTATTCATTGTTAAAGGGGCAGGGTCACGCAATGTAAACAAACTTCTTTCGAAATGACGATTTTGCAGTATTTTTGATAGGCCATATCACAGTGATTTTCCACTAGTTTTCTCAAAATGAAAGTGTTAGTTTGGAGATGGACTCTTGCACTTTGTAGAGAAACAAACAAAACATTCATATGTTGTGCGATTGCAGAGATATTGGTGGATTTTTAGACGTAACTTTAGTGTGGATTCACCCCATCCACAAAAATCTGTGCAGAACACAATGGTCACGTGTGGGCAACAATATAGATTTTAGAGATAACAGGTTTGTTTATGGTTACGTGACCCCGCGCCTTTAAAGAACCCAGGCTGACTTGCAAATTGTAGATTCTAATACATACGCGGGTTTTTATGGTCTGCGGTGCGACCTCACACAACGGTTTTTACTGTATTACAGGTGTGCTGGAAACTAAATAGCCATGGGAAAAGTAGGATAGTTGATTCCTGTGACGACCTGCTTTCTATTAATGCATTACTGAATCAGATCAAATTCAGTTAATCGAATCTGATAAAACAATTGCAAAAACATACGGCCCCCTTTCCTCAATCAAAATACAGTAAATACCCGCGTATAAGAACCTAGTGATTAAGAACCTGCAGGCTGAAATTCTGAAATTAGACCCCCAATATAAAAGAACCCATTCAGCCTGAAATTTGAACTGGGCTCTTATTTGTAGAAATCATCAAATTAGATCAAGACTCCAGTTACTTTGTCGATGAACCTATACAAACTGATACTGCCATATGTGCATATTGCAAAGAACTCTGTAGATGCTTTGAATGCTTTTGATTGTGTTCTGTAAAATTTCTGATTCCTCCACGAACTGGCGTTGTGAATAAGGACTCATGAACTCAGGTGCTGTGATCTGACAGTAAATAATGGGCTTGAAGTTTCAATCTGAACAAAAGAAATACCTGAAAGCCTTGAATGAAGTCAGAACCAATTTAAGAACCTGAACAGCCTAATTTCCCACTAAATACTCAATATATAAGAACCTAATCAGGTTGACTTGCAAAATTGTAGGTTCTTATACGCGGGTTTTTACTGTATTACACTCTACCTGGCCCATCTAAATTATCCAAGTTAGTCACACTCTGAAGAGAACAGAAGTTCCAAAGGTCTTGGTGTGCTGATCTGAAATCGTGTTTCTTCGCCCCCATTTTCTAACAAATCCCCGATCTAACAGGGTGCAAGTTTAGCCTAAAATTTAAATACTTTACGTTTCGCTTTTGGGTAAGTTGAGGGGGAGGGGGTTGGTCAGAATGGAGCAAAATGGGTCAGTGACAAATCTATGGATTTTACTATCCTTGTGCTTAGTAGAGTAAAATCAATATCCAACATGAACAGACAACTGCATTTTATTCACTGAAAAGCTACAAGTTACAAGCTGACAACCAAGAAAACTTTACCTTACTTTGGGTGAAAATGATCATGTGACCCATTTTGGCACACTATTCAACCCTAATCAAATTAGGCTAATGTAAATGTCACATAAAAAGAATGACAGTTAAATGGCAAATTCTGTAAAATAGTATCCAGTTGCTTTTAGGCAATAGGCTCTTTTAGCAGAAAGACGCGGACGTCTTTGAAAACGCAGCTATGTTTCTATGTTTTAGGAGGATTCTAATATTCCAGCCATTCTCTCCCAGAAAGCTGCTCATAGACAGAAAGATTCCCTAAGAACAGTTTGCATTCTCGCATTTCCATCATTTGTGAATGTGCTCATTTTGTATTTTGCTTCCCTTCTCAACGTCCTATTTGTTGCAGTACGGCCTTCAAAAGTATACTTTTCAGGTTGTCAGTTTCAGACTAGAACGTACAATAAGTCTCTCGAGACTCGCAAAAGTTTTGAAGTTGATTTCAATTTGTACTTTACATCCTCGAACAAAAGAATTATGCCGGCGTCTTCTTGACTCGCGTTTTCTTGCTAAAACAGCCTAATGTCACTTGAAGTGCAACGTCAAATTTGATATCAATGGAGGTTATCCTAAGGACTAATTTTAACTAACACAGTAGTTTCAGCTTCACGTTTGACCAAGTATCAAATTGGTCGAAAACTTCAGCTACATTTCATCAGGCAAAACCGACTATGCGATTATTTAGCGTCAGAACAAGCGAGGGAAACCCCTATGCAACATAGCCGCCAAATCTTTTCTTTTGTCCGAAGTTCCCAAGGGGCGCTGACTCATATCACATTTTCTGCGAGAATTGACCAATCAGATGCCGTCATTTCATTACTTCCGCGTTTCGCAGCTAGATTTAGGCCATTTTGGGTACCCCCCAATGAAAAAACATTGCACGCTCGAGTAAATCGAATTTTTTGAAGATTTCAACGGGAAAAGGATGCTAATACATAGGACCACAAGTGTTCATGTAGTCTCCGTGCCATCACTCAAGATTAAAAAATTATGGCGATCTGAATGCTGGAATTCGATGTTTTTTCAAGCAGGCAGCGGCATCTTGCTCGCCGTCCCCCCAAAAAGTAGTTTTTTAGCAAAATTATCAACAAGATGCATATTTCTTCTGAAATTTTCGAGATTTTGCGCTTTACTTCACCTTGCCATGTGAATTTCTGACCCATGCCCCTCCAGAGTCCTTGCTTCATCCCCATATGGCAACTTGTGCCCCACTCTGATCCAGACTCAACAGGAAATGGAGGGTAAAGAAATAATTAAAGGCGATATTGTTGTCATATTTTTGTCGGTAAGATAATTTACCGTCTTAAAGGGAATAGACATAGGTATATATCTCATAGTCGCTATAAATAGGCCAGAGAAACGCCCACAAATCCAGTGTTTCTTTAGCTACACAATGAAACCGGATGCGTCGAAGCTGTCTAGTACAATAGATTATAATTTTGACCTGGCCCGGGCCAGCTTTTAACCATGTCGATTCCCTTTAAATGTTACTTCAAAAATGGGGAAATCTCATTCAAATGCAATGTTCGTTGAAGCTCGACTGGACTTGGCAACATCTCCAACTGTTGCAAATCATTCACATCGAAAGAAAAGACGCTACGAACATATTTGCATTGACTGTCTGATATGTCTCGACAAGAGAGAATATACAAAAAATTTGCCAACAAATTTCAAAAGTTTGCCTGCTTGGGGCCTGTTAGTCTAAAGGTTTTTTGGAGTTCGAAAACAAAATGATTTCCCAGACAATAATATTGCTAACAGTTGCCTTTACACGAATTCTTTTCGTAAGAACCTGCTGCTTTTAAGAAACTCAGCCATCAGACCGCCAAGTATTAAGAAACTCCAGTGCACGTACCTTTGATTAGAAACTAAGAATATCTAAGAATTTACGTCAGTATTACAAGTCTTTCAAAATTATCAGATTATTCGTGTTCCCTTTCCTGTGTCCTCGTGAATTTCAAAACAAGGTCCTTGAAACCTTTGCAATGCTGTTTTAGACGTTATTTTTACGTCATTTTCACTTATTTCTTGCATCATATTGCTCGAAAGGTACTTGAGAAAGGTCTCTTTGGAAAGGCTTCAAAATTTTTTGTTTTGAAATGTGCTCAAAATTTGATAATCTTATAAGAAACTTTCGATACTTTCAGTATTGAGCCAAATATTCAGTTCCTTTTAAAAAGGATGTGAAACTATATTAACATTTACAACAAACTTGACTGTGGACTTAGAGTTACGTTTGACCCCAGCTCTTCCCGGGTTTAAAGTTTTTTTTATAGATTTTCTAACTTCTTACAAAATTGAATTTGCAACTTCACACAGGCACAGAGTTGGCTATTAGCGGCTTCTTGTAAAGCAATGATATAGCATTGCTTGCAAGCAATGAGCATTTATCGTTGTCAAAATCTTCCTCGAGAAGAATTTAAAATTTGAAATGTGCTGACAGCAAGACAACATCTGCAAAGTAGATAGAAAGAAAACCTGCTTCATCGTGATCTTTACCGCTCCTGGTGCAATGCCGCCGTCGTCTTCCTTGTGAATTGTCCGTAATTCCGGTAATTTGGTCTCATTCACACTCCATCCCAAGCACAGGAATTAAATTTGGCAGTTGTTTCGATACTTTGCTCCATCCAACTTCAGTCGTAATCGACAATCTTCCTATTGATTTCATACTGGAAATTGTATGAAAATGACTAAAGAAACTGATGCTTGCCTCTAAAACTGCCACCAATCATTCATTTCAAGCCACTGCGAGGAAACCACATGAACACTTGTGATCCTATGTATTAGCATCCTTTTCCCGTTGAAATTTTTAAAAAATTCGATTTACTCGAGCGTGCAATGTTTTTTTATTGGGGGGTACCCAAAATGGCCTAATTCTAGCTGCGAAACGCGGAAGTAATGAAATAACGGCATCTGATTGGTCAATTCTCGCAGAAAATGCGATATGAGTCAGCGCCCCTTGGGAACTTCGGACAAAAGAAAAGATTTGGCGGCTATGTTCCCCTATGCTGGTCAAAATGAGGCTGCAAAGTGACATCATCAAGAGAGATGCTATGCTCCCTGGGCACTTAAGATGAAATCAAATATACTGAATACGTCAAGTTTAACAAATGGCCCTTAGGTGTGGCTGCATCACTAAAAAATTAATGCTTCAAGAAACATGTCAAAGTAATTTAAAGATGACTCACTTTCATCAGATAATGAATTTTCAGCGATATCTTTCTCCGCTTTTTCGCACAACGCTGTGAATCGTTCTATCTGGTCCTTGAGAACATCCAAGAAATATTGACCATCTTTCTTGATAATCTTATCAGGATGCGTGTTTTCTTTATCGTTGATGCTCAAGCGAGAAATATCGATTTGAACCTCAGGTTTCTCCATCGTTTTCCAACGCGAATACAGTCAGCTATAAAATGATAACAGATTAACGTAAGAGGACTATAGCAATATAACATGAATAATTTATCAGGGTTTTTAACACGACGGGTGCTCGCATTACTTCTTATAAAGTGCAGAGAGCTATCTTAGCTTGGGCAAAATATCAATATTTTTACGTCCACAGGGCAACAGGGGTTCCGTTCAGGTTGCTTGTTCCTGCACAGTCGCATTCTGGGGAAGTTCATTAACTAAGATTTTATTAAATAATAATAGCAGCAGCTGTTGGCGTATAAAACACACACGCAAAAGGACTGGATCTGTAATTTTCTAGACCAAATAGAACAAAATATAGCTGAAACTGAGTTCCCAGTCCCCACTGCCTATTAATGCTCATAAATAAAAAAAGGAGCGAAGTTTAGAGAATGTACGTGTGCTGCCTACTGTATGGTTCCATTAGAAGGCCCACCAAAAACACTATATTGTTATGTAGCTAATAAGCTATTGTGAAGCTGTATTGGATGAGTAAAAAAAGCCACGGCGTTTGAAAGGCCACTGCTCCCTGAGTATATAAGCAATGATATTTTGTAATACCTGAAGCTAACATGTTCAATTATTTCTAGAAATTTTTCTGGCTTAAATTGGTCACTCCATTCACATTCTGTAAGCGATTTTCTAAAATGAATCCTTTTCAGAAATCTTAAAAAACATACTAAAATTATAAGCAAGAATCCCTAATGTGTTAACCTCACAGCGATGACTTTCAGCACGCTTTCACACTCTCTTACCTTTGACGGGCTGAAAAGTCTTCCTCTAGCGTGAATAACCTATTCAGGGGGATTCCACTCTCCCTTGAGGATAAAATACATGAACACATCCAAGAGTCATTATTGCTTGGAAGGAGAACAAAGGGAAATCTTGCTTGGTGTTTTCGCCCGTTTTTGCGGGTTTCTGAAAGGGGGATTTCTCCACAAATCTCCTATTTCGACGGAATGGAATGAGCGATTAAAGCCAGCCAAATTACTGTACCCAATTTGACATATCGAGGATAAAATAAGACAGTTTTTCAATGTAATTCAGGGAGCAAGATGTTTGCAAACGCTGGTTTCTATTGACTCATCCGGCACACCAAAAACACTAAGTAGCTTTTTAGAAATGCCTTTCCAGTCTACTTCGAAAGGCTCAAAAAATGAACGATGAAAGCTTCGATCTGTTGTATCTGTTTAGGGAATTCAGAGATCCATAAGGCTGTACCCTCAGCTCTGTGTCCATAAGGCAGGTCTTCATATATTTGTAGGAGTTGCCGCTAAACCATGAATTTCAAAAAATTTGATCAACTGCTTTAAGATTTAAAAATGAGCTTCGGAGGGTGTGTGAACAATTTCAATTTCAATTCAATTTCAATTTTTTCTTTTTTAGGCATGGTAGCCCCTCAGTTAGAGAAAACTGATTTACAGGGGGCCATGCAATAAAATTCACTAAAACTAAATTAAATATTTTACACAAAATAAAACTAATCAATAGCCTAATTACAATTGTTAAAAGAAATTTCAAAAGAAAACATTAAAAACGAAAAGGGAGATTTTGTTGATTCTTCGAGGACAGAAGATCATTTTATGGCTTTCATAAAATTTTTTAAAGTTGACGTATTTTTAGTCTTTTTAGATAAACCATTCCAAAGTTTCGCACCCTGGTAAGAGAAGCATCTCTGTCCTGTAGTCGTTCTTAGAAAAGGGACTCTTAGGTCATAGTCCGAATTTCTGAGAGACCGTGTTGTAGAGACGTTGACTTTAGTAAACATGTCACTCATATAGGACGGTGCATCACCATTCAGGGATTTGTAAACAATCCTTGCAGATTCAAGGTCAATTATTTCCCTTACTGTGGACCATCCAAGTGCACGAATGATTGGGAGTGGCGAAGCATCGAATGGGCTGTTAGTGATCAATTTTGCAGCTCGATTTTGCAGTTTTTGCAATTTTCCTATAATTGATACACCAGCATTACCCCAAACCGGGCAGCAGTATCTGAAATAGGGCTCTACCAAACTCCTGTACATTGTTTCAATCGTAGCGGGTGGAAGATATTGCTTTGCATAACGAAGAATGCCAATACCCCTGGAGATCTTTTTCGTGACAGTGGTTAAATGATTCGTCCATTTTAGTTCTTGATCCACTTGAACTCCGAGGTATTTTACATCACTTACAAGTTTGACATCTTCAGAACCTATTCTAAACTGCGGCTTAGGGGCGTCAGGAGTATCTATCTTGCGTAGCTTTTTGTTGCTTCCAATTATCATTGCTTCTGTTTTTGCAACATTTAACGACAATTTGTTGCCTTCTAGCCAACCCTTCAAAGCTATTAAATCAGCGTTAATGGCTTGATTCATTGCATCAACGGAATCACAAGAATAATATAAACAAGTGTCATCAGCGTACATTGACACATTTGATTTTTCGAGACAGTTTGGGAGATCGTTGATGTACACTAAGAAGAGAAGTGGCCCCAGGCATGACCCTTGTGGTACACCACAATTTACGACCTCTGTTTTGGAAACCTTACCATTGACCTTGCAGTATTGACGCCTATTTTCGAGATAAGACTTAAACCAATTAAGTTCCTTCCCATCTAGACCGTAAAAATTTAGTTTTGCCAACAAAATTTCGTGATTTACGGTGTCAAAAGCTTTTTTGAGATCAATAAAAAGGGCAGCCGTATATTCACCCCTATCGATGTTCATGTACCAATCATTTGTGCATCTAAGAAGACATGTTAAGACCGAGTGAAGGCTCCGAAAACCAGACTGCTTACAGAAAATCAGTTTATTTCTATCGAAATAGGAGTACAACTGGCCAAATACGAGTTTTTCAAACAAACGGGAAATGACCGAAAGAACTGATATGGGTCTATAATTCGATCTGTCATCCTCGGGACCTTTTTTATGGATAGGGGCTACTCTAGCGATTTTCCAGCTGTCTGGAAAGCGACCGGTTGAAAGAGACAAGTTGAAGAGCTGTGCAAGCGAAGGAGCGAGTACTTCGATGCCAACCTTGAGAAAGAAGACAGAGATAAAATCTGTACCATAGCCATTGGATGTCTTAAAGTCTTTGCATGCCTTCATCACATTTTCGGGGTTTACAGGTACAAACGCAAATTTTTCAACGTCTTTCTTACGCTCACCATAATTGCCTGATAAAAGAGGATTCTCTTTGTTGGGGATTTTATCACTAAGGTCTTTTCCCACACTACAGAAAAACTGATTCATCGAGTCAGCTATTTCGGTTGGGTCAGATATGACCCGATCACCCTCTCTGATCGTCGAGAGGTGTCGAGAGCTTCGGAGGGTGTGTGAACAATGCAATTTGTGTCAAAATCTAGTTCATACCTTTTCACAAAATTTGGTATGAGAAATGGGCAATTTAATTGCAGACTTCGAATAGTTTGGTCGAAAAGGGACAGGAGCCCATAACAGCGGAATATCACAAAAATCCAATCCAGAAATACAGTACTCTGAAGTATCGTCCCCCGGCTGTGTTTTAGCTCCTTCTAGAACCTAACGTATTTGGATTAGCCTTTGCCGGGCATCCAAATTCGATCGAGCCAGTCCGTTTACCGGTTTCCTTAAGGCCACGCCCATCAATTCGTATTCAAGCATCATCTATTTGCCGCTATGCATAAAACAAGCCCGAATTCATCCATTAAGCGTAGGTAGCGAATTTACAGAGAACATTTGACCACAATTTATTGAATAACCATCTTTTCACTGGAATGAAACCGCTGAAAAATCTTCTAAAGTTCTTACTTATAAACAGGTGCGTATATTATCTTACTGCTAAATACAAGTATCTTTTGTCGATTTTAACACAAACCATTAAGTTGGTCAATATTCAATAGTTTTTTCACCTTATCCTCGAGGAGAATGTTGAATTTTAAACTCTACATTGCAGGTAGTTTCAAGAAACTGTGTAAATGATTTTGCCTCAAACAAACAATGCGCCGTTACTTCACAAAAGGAGCAGATTTAGATTTCATGGTCGGAATAGGATGAACGAGGTTAGCGACACTTCTGTGAAATTTTACAGAAATATGCCAAATTTTGTGTTTGTGTGGTCTGATTTGCCCGAACATTGTTGTGACTGATTGAACAACTGCCTTACAATCATCACGTTGAGTGTCTCTTCTGCCGAGAATCACGGCGGACCTACAAATCACAACAAATCCAACATGTGAGCAAAATTTCTGACAAAATGTCGCCTGGGGGGGGGGGTGCTCTCTCCCACCCCCACTGGCTTCGACCCTGCTGAATCCACAAAGCCCAATTTAGTACCATCATAATTACAATAAATTCTGACGCGCTCTCATTTTTGAGGCAACGCCCTTCTTCAGTACAGTTGCTGGACCACGCCCTTAGTTTCTTTGCGGGAAATCTGTTTTATTGAACAATTCCATGATTAGCCAAAGATAAGGCAACACATAAATACACATGATACTCTTGTGCTAGAGTAGCTAACCCTGTTAGATCTTTCGTGAAGCTATTCACCCAAACGGCATATTGTGACACAAAGAGATTGAATTATAAAAGCGGTAGACGTTTGCTCCCTTGGGAAAGAAGTTTCCTATAAATGTTCTTAAAGCATACCGCACTGAATTCAAAAGAAAAAAAACTGCTAAGTAATCCCTTTATGAATGCATATAGCCTGCTGCTGACCCTCAACTCAGACTGTTCAAAATCAAAGATATGCTTCACATTTATTCAATTTTATGGTTAAGACGGGATCCTGCCTTATGTCTTATTAAGAAAACTCTTTGACAAAAGCACGAAAACAACTCGTTGTGTATTTTCATGTTTGATTATACTAAAAGACCACAGCCATCGAGAGGGATAACTAAAACAAGAGTGACTCATATTTGGGGCAAATCGAAAATAAATGTGCTTCTATCTTGGTTACAGCTAAAGGAATAGTGGGTAAGGCCACAGGTGGCATCAAATATCAAAGAAATTGTAAAAAAATTGTGAATATTTGCTCACTCACGTTGTATTTCTTGTTTTATTGCTATTGTACTCTTTTCTTGACCATGCTTGCGAATGTTGTTTTGAAAGAATTCTTTCTCCTCCTTCGCCGTGTTCACTCCTCCTTCGCCGTGTCCACATTTCGGGGACTGGGATCAATGTGCCTGTTCTTTCAAAACAACGTTCGCAAGCATGGTCCATTGTGGCATGGTCAGGGAAAGAATGAAACAGCAATACAACAAGAAATACAACGCGAGTGAGCAATCTTTTACAAATTTTTTACAATTTCTTTAATATTTAATGCCACCTGTGGTAAGGTCCTATGTTTCGTTCAGTGGGGACATGCTTCAGTCAAAGTACCTTTTGACATGACCGTCCTAGAAAATCAAAATGAACAGGGGGTGATCAGAGTTGTGACAAAGAAGTTAACATGGTTCCTCCCAGAGAGCTGCTACAAGAAAGATCAGCTCATTCTATAACTGTTTTGCTTCCCTTCTCAACGTTCTCCTTTTGCAGATTGGCCTTAACAAGGACACTCTCCAGGTTGTCAGTTTCAAACGAGAGCGAGCACAAAGTTTCTGGGGACTCACAAAGTTTTGAAGTTGATTTCGCCTTGTAATTCATTTCTTTGAACAAAATAATTATGCTGGCGTCCTCTAGAGTCACGACTAGAGTAAAAAAGCCAAACAGCCTGGAAGTGGCCCGAGGGGCACTTCACTCGTTGGGAAAAGCGTACGAGATTTTTTCAGAACAAAAGGATTTATGCGGATTTTTGCTGGATTTTTCTTGAAAACAAAAGGATTCTTGCCAAAGGTGTACGAGATTTTTGGGAGTGAAATGCCCCTCGAAGTGGCCTGTTCATGAAGAGTCCTGCCAAATGCAAAACCTTCAACCTCAACAATCAAGCTTTGATCTTACGAAGCACCCTCTATTTAACATTACAAAGGTGCTGTAATTTGGTGAGAGCAGAATTTCACAAGAACGTCTCCATATCCAGCAACCTTACATCAGTAAGGATGACGAATAAGGATGACGAATCTACCTATAGCGAACTATTAGAAAAGGACTGTGCCGTTACTATTCATACGAAGAACCTTCAATTACTTATGATTGAGATGTACAAAACCAGAAATGACCTCAATCCTTCTTTCATGCAGGAGATTTTCTGTGAAAATGAAAGTCATTACAATTTGCGTAACAATAACGAATTCGTTCAACCTAGGGTGAGATCGGTCGGAAATGGCACAGAAAGCGTCAGATTTAAAGGTCCGCAACTATGGCAAATGTTGCCGCAAACAATGCGAAACTCAGGATCCCTTGCTCAGTTTAAGGCAAATATAAAAAATTGGAAGGGAGAAAATTGTCCATGCAAGCTGTGTCGCACTTTCATTCCGAACTTGGGCTTTTTATGATGTTTTTAGAAATTTGTTTTATTGTATACTTTGATGAATTGTAAATAGTTTTAAATAATTTTATATCTTTTATCCACACTTTGTAATATATTTTTAGCGTTGGAATTAATTAGCTAAATATTTTAGCTATGAGTTATTTTGTTGCCAACGGTAAATAAATTGATAATAATAATAATAATAATAATAATAAAATACTTCCAATCTTCCAATCGTTCTTCAAACAGAAAAGTCATGTAACAGTAAATGCTTCCCCGACTCCCAGAAGTGCTATAAATCAAAATGCTTACCAAAAACATTCCTTGAACGGAATGAATCGTATCAAAGACTTACTGTCCTCCGCAGAGGTTCCCTTTTAATTTCTGGTGCACGGATTACTTTGTGCGAGGCTGGTGTACTGCGGTGAAAGACCAGTAAGCTGCAAAAATTGGTCATACCTTGTTGAAAATTACCTCTAAACGCCGGAGCAACTTTCACCAAGCATTCAACAAGCCAAGCCCACTTCTCCAACACGCAAATGACCAAAGCTTGAAAATTAGAAATTGGCGCGCAGGTTGGTTATATGAAAACAAAAACTTTTGAAAACATACTGTCCCTGTTAATAACACCTCAGAAAATCCTGGCGAATATATAATCAAAACCTTCTTAGAAAGATTGTTTACAAATTCCGAATTGAATGAAACCGATGAAGATGAGCTGGCATGATGTGAAGACTTTCAGCAAAGATTTAGGCCTCTTTTCTCTCCATGTGCTGAGGGAACCATGCGGTTGTTTGATTAATTAAAGAAACTGAATTTCGGGGATTTGAAGTGAATTAATAAAATACCACTGTATACGAACATGAAAAATTAATGATGAAGATGAATGGAAAACATGAAAGTTTTGTGAATTGAAATGACTGCACACATTTTAATTACTACCACACTACGACAAATTCATCCATACCTAACACATCAATGAATTTAGAGTGTAAGCCTTCGCGATGTTTTTAAACAACGATCTTATCTATTGCATAGCACGGCAAGAAAAATCGAGTCATCTTTTACTACATTTTCTAGTTCAAAATAATCGCAGGTTCATTCATACGTCCACTCTCTTCCAGCAATGACAACCCATAGCAGGCTAGCTACACGGGTCCCTCAATTTCGCAGTTGTTATTGCTGATGGCCGACAATTTTTCAATTCAATTCAATTCAAACTTTGTTTATAAGAAATACATGATACATGATACAACGTATTGTATAACTTATACGACTCAGAAAAAGCTGAAGCTTATCTAGTCTGAGCCGCTTTAAGAACATAACATGCCAAATATATACAAAACGTCACGAGAAGAATAGTAATGGCTAACTGGTAAAAATATGATGATTAATTTTCTTTTCAGATCGTTTATTTAAAGATTGATTTAATTTCTATTTCTTTTAATTTGTTGTTTTTTGTGAGTTTTTTATTGATATTGAAGGAGTTTAAGATTTTTTATTTCGTCAGAAAATACTTTTACGTTATTGATATGTTTGATGTTGTCTGGGAGGTTATTCCAGAGTCTTGCACCTTTGTTTTTAGGTCTTAGGTACATACAATCAGTTCTTAGGTGCATACAGAGATTGTGTCATAAGCGCACGGGAAGAAAAATCTAGGAGGAGGGGGGCTACCCGACACAAAGTCCATTGTTGACCAACATTTTTGCCCGACCAAGGGCACATTTTTGCCCGAGTGAGGTTGATTTTCGAAAAATCGTCCAACGTTGGGGGCCCCCGCCTCCTATGGGTAGCCAGTCTACACCCATGCATAACAGCCAGATTGATTTAGTCCCTTGTATTCCTGCAGTAAACCATACCGAGCATGGACCCATAACGACAACAGTGGAAAAGATTCTCACCTCGCAGGAAGAAGATGCAGCAAACGCAGTTAACGACGAAACATTAGGATACGAAAACAAGCCGAGAAAAGTTCACAGGTCAATTTTTTCAGAGTGATATCATGTGTCACTGCTGACCGAGCGACATCATCGAGCCAAAGAACACAGGGAGACATGGGACTAAAGTAATCAGTCTACTTAAAAGCCTTATTCTGAGCTCAACAAAACAACTGTTTAATTCTCCTGTACAAAATTTCTACTGTATTTAGGATACACGAACCAACACCGTTTATCTTCTCTGACACAACTTAGGGTCGGTCTAAGTACATTAAACTTTAACATAATTTCAGAGATACCATAAACCCAATGTACCCATCCAACATTGGCAATGAGGATACAGAGCACTTCTTGTTGCCCTGCCTTCCTTTTGAAGTATCGCGAAGAGATCTTCTCGCAGGTGTTTCCCCATCACAACCACTTGGATATACCTATCTTTCAAATGATGTTCTACTGCAGATTTTGTTGTATGGTGATAAAGATTTTCCAGAAGATCTTCATAAAAATATACATCTTCTAACTCTCCGTTTTATCTATAGAACTGGTCGGTTTGATTGGGAAATGGGGTCTGAAGTGATTTGAAAACATTGCTCTTAGGTGCAGTTGTTGATGGGTATCTGTATCGGTAACAAGTGGGGCACCTCCCGGAACCAGGTAGGGTTGCTCATCTGGAAATGTAAACATGGCAGTTTTGAAACCTTCCCAATTCATGTTTTCTGTCGATATCCTTTGATATCCTGCCACACAAACTTTCCTTACATTCTCGTGTCCCAGGTCATTTAAAATCTGTGGTTGCAAAACCCTACAACCAACAACAAAACGTTCAATCCAGAACTAATTCTGTATTCACTACTACAAATAGCCACTGAATGATTCTCGTTGGTTTTGAGATCTGATTTCCAAAACCATGGGAACGAGACTGATTTGCGGGAAACGAGATTGATTTGCGAGCATTCAATTTGTCTTGTTTACACCAAGTCAATTACCCCCAGCTGATGGGAGACTCACTACTGAGCTCATTAAAATTTAATTACCTAGCAACAGATACTAATTTCAGTCGTGTAAAAACCACGGCGGTCCCTGTACGAAACGAGGGAATCGATCACCAGTTCTCGCGGGTGCCATAACAGAATGTTTGAACGGCATAAATAGATGTTAATGTTGTTAAGTGAGTGCTGCCTTCTCCGAAGTCTCCGAAGTTTCAACATTACCTCGCACCTTCATTCAAACTTACTGCCGGGGAAGCACCAGGGGTTTTCAACAAATGAGGGTCGGTTAAGTGGGGACTTTCAAAATAAAATGCTATCAACTCTGTGTTATATAAAAGCATTGCAATCAATAATTTTGATTTTCGATGCATAAAAATGGGATGTTGACCAAAGTTTCATATACTGCAGAGACTTAAGCTACACTTGAAACAATCTTTACTTCATTGGGAACTTATCCTCGCAATATTGTTATGAAAGTAGCAGGACCATGCCCGCGAATCACTTAAGATCAGTCGTTGGTTTTAGCATAAGCATGACGTATGTTTGAAGAGCCCCACTGTCAAAGGCCAGTCACCACTCACTTGCAAAGCTTTTCCTTCGCGTCTATGGGGCTGTTTAGAGTGAGTGGCGGTGCTTCCGTTGGGCAGACGAGAGGAACGAACGCACGAATTTCTGAACTGACGTACTACCCACTAGGCCTACAACAGTATGAGCAAATGAATGCTACGACACCCGGACAGCAAACTTGGTTACTAAACAAAGTTACGGTTACGGTAACTAAGTAATAGTGAAAACGATCATCAACTCAAAAAATCTAACGCTCGTCTTGTGAATAATAAATGATAATGCGAGATATCATAATTGACTTTTTGGAAACCTTTTTGAGACATGACAAACCGCTTGGAAAATAAAATACAGGGCAAAGATTGTCAAAGGTAACAAAGCAAAGAGACTTGCGACTAAAATGATTTACAACTGATAGGAGTGGTTTGAAGAACAATACAATAAAAACAGTAATCTTGTGAAAATGCAAATGTGATTTTTCGTGGGTCAACGATAAGATGTGACACAATCCATCCAATTGGGATGTAACGGTCTATGTTTCTAAGGCAGAAGACGCAGTCGAAAACAGGTAACATGAGAAAAGCAGATATTTGAAAAATACACGAATGGGAAGGGGGAAGTTTAATCTTATCCCTATTATCAAATAGGGATTGTAGGGAGAGAGAGAATCAAATTAAAGCGATAAACAAGAGAGGATCATACACAGAGAGGATTGAGCGGGAGTTGGACAGTTTCCAAAAGGGGTAGGCTTTTCCAGAGCTCAATTCACCACAGAACAAAGACAAACAAGTAAGGGCTCCTGTTGAGGAGAGAAAAAATAGGGGTTTTCTACTTCGAAAGAATGGGAAGTTAATCAGTTAAAGGAGCTCTGTCTCATTTCTGTCCAGTCAAGATATCATTTGGTCTAATCCACATACTGACATACAAATCTTGATTCAACCTTTAGGACGAGTTAAAAATAAAGGTAAACTTATAGGTAAAGTGTCTATCAAAGAAACAAGTAACATCTGTGTCTTCCTTATTGCAGAGCAATTGAAAACTGGCAGTTTTGTTGACTAAAAGTGCGGCTAACATTTATTGAAACTTTTTGCTAGCGACAATTAATAGTTCCTCCCATTTCAGGAAATGTGAAGCTTTCCTTCGACCATAGGAAATCGTTTATTTTTCAAAACCCTTTAAATGAGCCTCTTGACATTCTGAAATGGCCCCGTTACATGGTGACTAGCAAAAAGAACAGGATACAGAGACAATACAATTCCTCCTCTCCCCCTCCTCGTTCTTTTCTACCTTACGGGTGCAATATCCATTTCAAACATCAAAATTTTCAAGAAACTGTCACTAGTGCGAAAATGACAGAGGCATCCAAACTTCCTGCCAAAGATAGCTACAAAGTTTGTGTTGAAATAAATTCATTTTATGGATATGATGTTCATTTTCCGTGGTTTTACGTAGAATAGAAAGTGGTCTCCCACAAGAACATAAATGGTACAGGAGATGTTTAGAGAAATTTTGCATCTGAAATCAGCGGAGGAAATGTTGCACAATGCTATGTAGAACCTATAAAATTGTACATATAACACTTTCTCAGCTGATTTTAGCTTACTCATTTTATTCTCTCGGAAAAAAGATGTGGCACTCTGACAAATCCGGGAGAAATGGGGGGGGGGGGATTCTGACATTATTTTTCATTCTAAAGGTATACCCAACTAATTTTATGCCATTTTTCTTTGACAATCTTTGCCGACTTAGAACTGTGTGGCAGTCCTAAACTATTTCGAAAGAGGTGTTTCAAACGATGAAATTTGGATCTTGTACATTTGTACTAGATTTTGCTTGCTTAGTGCGCGCATGCAGGGCAGAACTTTGTCGAGATATATCAGTACTGAGCTATATTTAGTGTCAACAAAAGGGCTTTTAGCTGTGCATTTAACTTGAGTTTGGTTCATAGGTGGCTATCGATGTAAATCAATTTATCAAAGCTCCCAACTATTTTGATACGTTATTGCTTGATGCTTTGCTTGGTTTGAAAATTAACACTATGTACGGTTGCTTGCATTATAGTAACTATGCTTGCATTGAAACGCTATAGTGGTAGATGACACGTCTTATATAAATTCTTGAAGAATTTTCAATGTCCTAGTTGACTTCCATAACTGGGTAGAAACTGTTAAGAATTGTAATATTTGCGAATTATGCTGATTCTATGGTGATATCAAATTCTTATTTCGTATGTAAACACATAGTCGCACCAGTTCAAATATGCACAAATTCCTGTGTTTTGTTATTTGAAACAAATTGATACACGTTGCAAAAATGGGTTACTTTCTATCGAAGGGAATGTGAGGCTTTTTGATCAGAATAGACTCTCGATTGAAGCCAGGGCAGACAGCTATGCGACAAAAAACCGAATTGTTAACTGTACAATGTTCTAAAATTGACATTTTCCAGGCATTTTCGAGCAAGTTTTATTCCAGAAATATTAACAATCAAAGCTTAAAACTTTTCACTATCGTTTCAAGCATCAAGAAACATTAAACATTTGATAAAGAACATATGCAAAGTTTCTTAGAAATTATCGGGGCAGTTATGGGACTACAAAACTGATTTATCTACGTTCTAAAACACATTCATTTTCCGGCGTTTTTTTAGTGTCTCCTGCACAAAGGCAGCACTCGAAGCCTATAACTTGGAAAATATCAATGAAAAACTACACTACCAGTACCACGAATAACAAAATTTAAGCTTCACTCAAATCTCAAACTAAGAAACTCACCGTTAATACACTCAAATTTACTGGTATCGATGAGAAGCCTCTACAAAACGTTGTTGTCAAAGATCTACAAAGCCAAGACGAAAATTCCCACGCCAAAAGCCACGAAGCTCTCAAAACCACTGTTCAGCCTCCAGACCAAAGAAGCTGAGACCAAAACAGCTGATTTACTTCGACTCTAATACACAAGACAGGACACGCCTGATTAGAGTCATTTCAAAAGCTGAGCTGGGTCTCTGCATTCAAATTGACTTGCGCAAGGTGTGTTATCTATAAAGCAGGTTCTCTTCAATGAGTTCAATACGAGACAATTGCTACGTAATAATACACACGGGGGTCAAGTTTTGGTGTAGAACTGCTCCTCCGTAGCAACTTCTAGCGACTTGAACGACATCCAGGAAACATTCTTGAGTGAGGTCTCCAAATTGTAAAGCCCTTGTACCTAGGATATCTAAATTGTCTTCTTTGACGAAAATTTCAATGAAAATGTGTCCATCTGCAGCTTTATTTTGATGCGTCACTGGAGTTAAATGAGCAGGCTTGGGGGGAGGAGGGAGAGTCAAGGACCGAGATACAATCTTTAACTTGAGGGGGCTATGGACAAATTGGGTGACGAGCAAAGCCAGGCACAACCTTGAAGGGGGTCTAGGGGTACTCCCCTGGAAAACTTTAAGACCACGTTCTTCAAATTTGCTTAAAGCAACGCTAATTTTTGTTCCTCAGTTAACTTAACCGGTAAATCTACGTTGGGATGTACACATCCCCGACAAAAGTAAAAAGCCTAATGTGCCAAAGGCCCCGGTAGAGTTAATAGCATCATGTTTCTGGTGTGAAACAAGTTTGTTAGCTTGTAAATACCCCCAAGAGCTTCCTAGACTAGTGAAAGGTAGAAATTGAAGGATACGAACAAGGAGTTCCTATCTGATATTCTGAAATACTAAAATGATGAAATAATAAAGGTTTATACTGCAGCAACTACTGAAATTTTTGAGGGGGCCATGGCCCCCCTGGACCCCCCTGTATCTCGGTCCTTGGGGAGAGTGAGGTCAGGGCCGCCGAAGGGGATCTAAGGGGCCTGACGAAATAAGATACTCCCTTGTCTTCTGCTCGCTTCGCTCGTAGGGCATCATTTTGCAGCTTTGTCCGATGGCCAGCAAATCCTCTCACTCTCAGTGGCCCTGAGCGGGATTGGCAGTGCTGAAGGATGACAAAGTTCACAGTGTTGGGTGGTCGCAAGCTCAAGAAAATCTGCTAGTCAATGTTATTGCGATTCACCAATTATTCAGTCTTACACCAAACCCATCTATTCTACGCCTGTAGCCTCTACCTCAAACAAATCGACAATCAAGGTTCTCCCTCAAATGCTATGATATGATACATTCTCCATAGGAGACTTTTCCATCTATTTTCTGAATTGATTTGAAGGACAACAATGGGCAAAAGTCAAGCAAGGCCTTACGTAGTGATTCTAAGTACTCCGGTCTGTATATGATGAGATGCTGAAAAAAAATTAATGGAGCTTCATCATCGTCTACTTCTCACGGTACAAACTGGAGTGATCAATTCGGCAGCATGTCCCTTGCATGTCAAGGTAGTTAGAGTAGTCGCCATCCCCCGGCTGTAAATCTTAATGATCTGAATATGAGACCAAGTCCATTCTGAGGTCTGGTGTTTCCGAATTACAGGTATGCTGAATTCGATTCATATGCATGTCAATTAATGTCAATGAATAGTAGCTGGTCTGCCCGACAGCAGATATGATAAATCCCGGGCCAGCTCTGTGTAAATGATGTGGACGACTTACTGTCAATTTGAGTAACACCAGCTGATGTATGGCCTTACCGCACGAAGTCAAGAATATCAATATTGCGTCTAAGTAAGCTTTGGTATTTGCCATTGGTGGCTTCTGTCGCAGCTATTCAAAATCACAAAAAATCTTCTTGTTTCGTGTAGTGCCAAAATACAAAGACAAACAAGTAAATAACATAAAATATAAGCACTTTGATGCGAATTGAAAGTAGCGACGTTTCGAGCATAGCCCGTTTTCAAGCAAAGAAAAATTAGTAGAACCGACACCAATCAAGCAAAAAGAAGGGCAGATTCAAAGGATAAGGACAGTAATCAAGGGAATCGATGTGACTTAGAAAGGACTGGGAATAGGAAAGAGGTTAAGGAATAAAGCTGTGATAAATAGAATGTTATTGAAGATACGTGAAGTGCTTGTTGAGTCCTGAAGGATACAAAGTTTCAAATGTAAAAATGATCCGTTTTCCCAATGTTTTTCTTTTTGTGCGTTATGCAGATGCATATAGAGGCCCAAGAATCGACATGTCATCGGTAAAATGGTTTGGCAGATTAAAATGGTGTGAAAAGTTGCTGTCCTGATCGTTTTCATGTTGTTCATCTAAATGTGTCCTTTTCCTAACATTCAAAACCACGGTCATATCTTTTTAAGCATTTCCATGTCTAGCTGTGATGTCATGCTAGTGGACAAGTCTATTGTGAAGTATTTATTGAATATACTTGTAAGGAGCTAAGCTCGAAGATCACCAAAAATTAAGGAACTCCATTGGTGGGAAAATATAATTTAAAAACCATTCACCTTAATAAAGGAAAACGTACCATATTTTTACTCTATTTTGTAAGAGACACGTACGAAGCTCTGAGAACTCAAAAATCTGATAAGTTTAAGAAACTTTCACCAACTGCTTAAATTCTTACTTTCTATCAGAATATCCATATTTGCAAAAGCTTTCATCAAAGTTGCTTATGAGCAAAGTGGACAGTGGTGCTAACAAGGACCGAGATACAGGGGAGTCCAAGGGGGCCATGGCCCCCTCAAAAATCTTCAGTAATTTCTGCAGTATATCTTTAATTTTTTTATGATCTTATAATGTCAGAATATTCTACAAAGCTATACTCCATATGTGCTTATTTATTTGACATTCAATATCTTTCTCCTTTAGTCTAGGAAGTCCTTTTGGCTATATGTACAAGAAACTCGTCTCACAACAGAAACACGATGCAATAGCTCTACAGAATCTTTTGGGCAGATTAGGCTTTTCGAGGGAATGTTTACAATAACTATTCCAACATAGATTCACCGGTATAGTCAGTCTGTATCGTATCGAGAAACAAAGATTAGCATCGTTCAACCCAGTGTGAACGGCTTGGTCTCAAATTTTTCTAGAGGAGTACCCCCAGACCCCCTAAAAGAATTTAGCCCTCTTCATTCACCTGGTTTGCCTATGGGCCCCGTCAAGCAAAAACTTGTATCTCCGTCCTTGGGTGCTATGCTGTGGCATATCAACTTTCAGAAACCAAAATTTCACCTTTTGAAAGATACCCTACATTCCCTCACAGGTTGCAACATTTACAACATTTGAGTGAATACAGAAGCTCATATTTAACTAGAAACCTGACCAAAGTGAACAATATTTGCTATGAAAGCATTCCTGCTTTAATATTGATATTTTGTTACATAAAAGGAAAAACAAAGTTATTTGCAAGATTAAATTTTTATCAATATTGAAACCTGCTTGCAATTTTGAAACTATCTGAAAAATGTTTAATAAATTTTGCTTTGTAAAAACTGACAAACAGATCCTGATGGGATAATGTACTGTATGAAATGTTAATTTGAAAACCTGATATCTTGGATAAATTAATTATCAAGGAGGATAGTGTTGAATCTGGAACTGAAACACTTTGGGGTTAAATGACACCGCTTCCAACTATAATTTCAATATTTTAGAAATTGCAACATGAGTAGCAGAATAACCCAAACTTATTTTCAAAATACGTTTCATAATATATTCCCTCTTTTCGATCAGCATATTCTTCTGTTACTTGCTTGATCCAAACAATCTGTTAAACATTCTTTCTTTTTACATTCTCCGTTTCTGCCTTATTTTCTTTACTTCTGATGAGGGTCTGAAGGGCACAGCCTGATACATTTAGTGTATATTTTCTATCACATTTCAAATACAAAGCAACAGAAAAATTCTCAATTATTTTGCTATTTATACTACTCATGTGCTGCACAACTATTTGAATCAAATGCTTTTTCAAGGGCAGTCCGAGAAGTTGCAATGACAGTAATAAAGAGAGTTTGAATATTGAAAAGTAGGATGAGCATTTCAACCAAACAACAATGAGCAATTATTAAACAAAGTCCCATTTCAGATAGTTTGGCCTGATCTGTCTTGTCAAATTTTACTGGGTCACCCAGCATGATTATTTTCTTTTAAAGCTTTGGCAAAAAGAAACATAATTTTCAAGCTATGAAATTCATTGTCTTCTGTCCATAGGAATAAATCTACAGCCTAACTATTTCCAAAGTAGGTCATTTTTACACACATGAGTATGTGAAGGGGAAATCTGGGGGGGGGGTTATCCCAACTGTGGGCCATTTCTTAAATAACCTTGAAAGCAGGTCAGGCCCTTTCCAAAAATATGGCTAATTCTACAAATCACTGGTTAAACTGCAGATGCCCCCAGGGGTATTTAGTGCATTTCTCAATAAGTTGTGTGCCACTTTTGCAAGTATTGTTTTCACCTTCTTTTTCTAGCACCTGGTGCAGGCATCTCCACATACTATAATGAAAGTCAAGAGGAAATGCTCAGCCCAGGTTAGCATGCCTCTTTGATCAAATGTATCAGTGTCAGATACTTTGCCAAATATTAGGGGCACAGCTATTAGTTAGTTAAAAAGCATTGTTTACTTCCATTGTTTTCAAACAAAAGATCTTTGTTCTAGCCAACATTTGGGGGGCTATTGCACCCCCTCGCCCCCAAGTGTCTGCTACTGAAATGTATAATCTTACAGCTTTTGACAGATATGAGAAGCATTTGGCAAATAAATCATACCTTTTTATCTGCATCAAATTTCATTGATTTTTTCAAGTGCTGGAACTTTCTCAAATCATCCTGTATCAGCTGA
The DNA here is from genome assembly GCA_964020215.1 of Aurelia sp. 3 sensu Dawson et al. (2005). Taxonomy (NCBI): domain Eukaryota; kingdom Metazoa; phylum Cnidaria; class Scyphozoa; order Semaeostomeae; family Ulmaridae; genus Aurelia; species Aurelia sp. 3 sensu Dawson et al. (2005). Next base: position 2,934,208 of record OZ026572.1, on the reverse strand, counting down.
GCAATATTTTAGCACCTGTTTGGCATTAGAAATTTGCTTGAATAAACTTGGCAAATAATGCCTCAGGCTAATTGACATTAGCAAAACCACATTTTGAATTTGTTTGGTAATCCTTTCCATTTCTTAAACTGGTGAAAGTTAAACATATGGAATTTTGATTGGTTTCAAAAGTCTCTATGATTTCTGCCAAGGAGAAAAATTCTTTTGGTAGAAAATTACAGACAATCACCCATGGGCTGTACCAAATGCTGAATTTGGGAAAAGATTTATGTACATAATACATTGACTTATTCCTACCCTAACTTATCATATTGCTCATGATATATCAACTTGCTCTTCTTTTGTGTGCACTTCTCTTGTGAAGGTGCCATTCTAATCCCTGCGCATGGCAGCAGATTAACATCAAGGGCTCTGAAGAAACTATACCACTCAAACAGAAACTCCAACTCCTTTATATGTTTTATTTTGCCACACTTGAGTAAAATAATTTCTCCAGGGCATATGAGGTCATGTCAATCTGTTGGCATGTGTAAAGGGATTAGGATGGTGCCTTTGCATGAGAGTACACACAAAAGGAAAACAAGTTGATACATAGCAAACAAAATGATAAATTAAGATAGGAATAACTTCATGTGTCATACATACTTAGATCTTCTTTTCAAAATTCAACATTTCCTACAGCCTGTGAATCACCCTTGTTTTTGCTAAGAACTTTTAGCTTTCAACAATTACAGTATCTTTCATGCTGTAGTGAGTTACAAGCACCAATAGACCTTTTAGCTTTTCTGCAACAGCCTAGAAAAAGTGACATTTGTGTACATTTTTATACAAAAGGCTAAGTGAGGTTGGGGTTTCTGTTCACCTTTTCAATGTTCAAAACTTCAAAAAAAGTATCATTCAATTCAGATTCTTATCTAGAATAGCAAAATGGTCTGTGGCACAATTATGCTGCCTGCAGGCAAGACAGGCAAGACCAGAAAGTCTTCCTCTGTGTCCACAATTTTGCAGCGAAATTTATAGATCAGCAGTTAATGCATAGCCTGCATGCATCCCCTTCTGCTTCCATTGAGATAAAATAATCTTTAAATGAATTCAATTCAGTTTCTAACTCAAGAGAAGAAATTAATTCAAACTGAAACAGTAGCAGAGGGGTGCAAAAACAAGCTATTGAAACAAATTGGAAAGTAATGCATCAATTTGTTTGTTCAAGAGCAAATGCAAGCCAAAAATCAACAACCATGACAAAATTTGAGTATGTACATTTATTGCATGATCAAAGCAAACTTTATGGTCAAGTAGACAGGATACTACACAGCTGAAATGAAGTTAGAAAATGGTGGAATCTCCCAAAATGGTGCTGAAATGGTGCATCTTCTAAAATACATATCAAAAACAAAACTACACAGTCAGTAAAATCACCTGTCACATCACCATCACATTTCAATAACTATGTATATTCACTCTAATTCATAAACTTTGCTTTGCCAGCTGTGGCTCATCAATGTCTTACGTTTCATTACTACAAGTTATTTCATGTCAAACACCACATCAAAATTAATTTTTCATGTTTCTATGCAAGTTATTCCAAGTTCTCAGCAATACTTCACAGGAAAGTACTGTGCAAAACAAGCTGGAAACAAGTCCACTAAAACAATCTGTATCATACAGTATCTGCACATCAGAAACAAATAAACTTTAATGACCAAAACTAGAAGGACAACTATTGAGATCATTTCCCATAGATCAGTTATTGGATCAAAATGTCAGCATAGGAACATGGTTTAGGTTTTGGGTAAAATGAATTGTGGGTGACAACCCACAGCAAACTTTTTCCAACATCAAAGCTAATTTTTAACTCTTCAAAGTCCTTCAGTATTATCAACATCACATTTTTTCCTTGTTACCTGATAAATAAATTAAAGTTTGGAAGTTAAATAATAGGTCTCCAACACATGAAAGGGTCACATAACACTAACAAAGTATTTGTAGAGATTGATGGACTTTGATGCACCAACAGTCAAAGTTCATGACATTCTAGGTGTCCTACAGTAGGATACTTTTGTGACACAGATGTACCTTCCTTCCTAACTACATATCTGTCCGTTAAACTGCATTACATCATTGTACCTTACTAGTTGACAATTTGGAGTGAATATAGAATGCAGGGCCATTCAGTTAAATGAATGTAACCTGCAGCCAAATCACTCTACTTTTGCCAATGAAACCAGTGGTGGATTTAAGGGGCAGATGGGGGCAACTGCCCCCCCTTCACAATGAAAATTCAGCTTTGGCGCCCCCTTTTTGGCAAGAAAAGCGCCCCTTATCCTGACCCAAATGCAATCTTTTTTCAGTGATTCATTCTGAATGAGGGAAACATATAAACTAAGCCATTATTCAGTAGAAAAACCAGATAATTTTATGGAATAATGCCCCAAAAACTTTCGCGTGCCTTCGGCACGCTCACATTCCGATGTGTTCTTGGCCCCTCTCCAAGTTGCCCCCCTTCAACTTTGGTCTGAATCCGCCCCTGACTGAAACAATTATTCACTGTACCTCCTCATAGATAAACAAATATCTCAATATTTGATTGTTTGTTTTGAATATCATTTTCCCCTACAGCACCTGCTCTACTCTCCTTCCCCTCCTACTATCCTGCCACCAGCAATGCACTTTCATAATTATCTACTACAAAAATTTGAACAAATTTGGATATGACTCGAACTGATAAATCTTTCTTCTCCAACATATTTATGGGCATAGAAAAGTAGATCTGTTGCTCTACTCTGGTAAGATCATGGCCAACTAACGTGTCTACGTTTCGTTATGGTAATACATTGCCTCACCAGCAGACACCTCACACTCACAGGATACGACTCCCACACATCACCACATCGAAGTTCAAAGTTTAAACCACCAAGTTTGTGCCTGCTTCCTTCCTAAACGCTTTTATTTCCAGCGTTGATAAACTCTTATTTAATTCAATATATCATTCATGATTTCCTTAAACGTAGAATCAGTCGTTTGACTGACTTCTGTTCTTCTACATGCTGCTATCTTCGAAGGAAAGTTTGTTGTCATTTGATTGGACTGCTTCTTGAGAGATGGGCCTAAAGGGCTTCCGCTCCTTCGTCGTTAAAACTTCAAATAACAGAAGTAATAAAGCAATAGCGTGCTACCAAAGTTGTTAGGCATTATCAATGTTATCTTACCTTCAACTTGACTTGTTTTACTTTGCCAAGTACTTTGTTTAGCGACCGTTAAAAGGGCTTCATCGGCGATATGATTCTCCACTTCTACTGAGCTGATCGGACGCCGGTGCACCAAGGAAACAATTCGAGGGACTGGACACTACTTATTACGTAATTGATTGCCAAATGATAAAGGAGGCGGATGAATCATGACGTCATGTAAGCTGAAATGAGTCATGTTTGTGTTCGTGTCACTTTTCGGTTTCAGAACAAGGGAAGCTGAATGGAAAATGATATTTTGAGCCAATAAATTTCTTTGTAGCTAAATCCGAATCAAATTTATTGGGTCAGTTCATCCCTTGTTTACTTGCGTCATAAGGCAAAGGCAGAAATCCACAAGAAAATGCATGCAAGGAAGAGTATTATGGAGAAGCTTTTTCTTACAAAAACAAGAAACTCTCAAAAGGCGTCAACAGAGTGAGCAGAATAACAACAATCACTGCCAGGATTTCTGATCTTTGACGAGGACCGATTCAAAAATAGATGAAAAGTTGACAAATTTGTGCCCTTGGCACAAAAAAGATGAAGGTGATCGGGAGTCTGGCCCCAGAGCAGCCAGTCAACGAATAGGAATCCGTTAAACACAATTGTCTTTCCCATGCCTGTCCTGTATTTATGAACCGTTGCTGCAAATAATGGTCAGCAGCCTGTGTGTTGCTTTCATCACTTTCAACATAATCCTAAAACATGGAACAGGGGCGGCTGTAAAATTAGAATGATGGAATTCTGGAATCGGAACCAAAAAGTGGAATAATTGAATTCTGGAATTGGAATGGGAAGATGTGAGTAATGGAATATTTGAACTGAAATAGAAATTTGACAATTGAAAAAGGAATAACATGAAAGGATTCCATCATTTTTATAGTTCAATTTTCACCCATTGGATAATCTATCACAAATAATCCGACTGTAAGTCTACGACAAATAAAGCATAACAATATGGAGTCGACTGATGATGACCGGAAGGTCGAAACATGTTTTACAACTGTTTTATTACTGTTTAGTTGACTTTAAGTGTGTCGAAAGAGTACGAAATGTTTTACATATTTTATTATTATGCATTGCATGACAAATAAAAGGCAATAATGATACCAAGCAGAAATTATGAACTTTGTCAACGGCATGAGCAAAACAGTAGCATCACCAGGCAGAAGTAAATGCAACAGGATGCATGAACCATGAACGGTTGTTTAAAGACTGGATCTTTCATTTTTCAAAAAGGATGCAAACATAGCGTCATCTTTTAATGTTTTTGTTCTTGACTGTTATCAACTATAAATACATGAAAAGGGCGATCCCAGAGTTACAGCAAATACAAAGTTTGCAAGAAGGTAAAGGAAAGACTCGTTCGTAAAATACCGCGTGAGCCAAAAAAGTCCCCACTTCTGAAAATTCACAGCATCAAGAAAATGCAAATGTTCATTAGTGAAAGATATCCAATGCATACTTATTGCCATGGGGCCGAAAATCTTGGGTATTTGTTCGAAAATTGATGGCCTATATAACCCTTCAGGTAAATGAAACATCCATTTCGTATTGTTATGTGAAAGGAGAGTCCTTACAGTTTGATCAATGTGTTGGGCCCTTCTTCATTCATTTTTCAAGCATCAACTTGTAATAAAAGTTGAATCTACCGATACTTCTAGTGCTGGCAAGACAACAAGAAAAATCACAAAAATACTTCAATCTTTCGGCTTCTAACTAGAAGTTAAGTCATTCAAATCTGTGAAGTACTCTTGGTGCTATGAATTTTCAAAAATGGGAACTTTCTTCTGGCTCACCCGGTTTATTGAAAGTTCATGTTTAAACAGCAGTGAGTCGTGTTTACCGCGCGATGAAACAAAGCCAACGTGAAAATATTCGATAGGACGAGGGCACCAGCTATATAAACATAGCAGAAAACATTTAGCATGGAAAATGACGAAATATGAACGATACGTTCGCTTCATACTCTCATTCAGCCCTTATATTATTTGATTTTACGCTTGGTAAAGATGGAAGGAATGATCTTTAGCGTATTTTTGGGCCTGTCGAGTTTCTATACTTTATCTTCCAGCTCTGTCTCAACTGAGGAGAAAGAACAACGAATTCTCGTTCTTGGAGGCAACGGTTTTCTCGGCGGCGAAGCAGTCGAATTGTTGATCAAAAATGATTACGAAGTTACAATCGTTAACAGAGGCAATAAATATTTCGATTCAGACACCAGAATCGAGCCTGACGTAAAACAGCGAATCATTTGCGATCGAGATACGCTTATTCGTAAGACATGCCCGGAGTTAAAGAAATCGGGAAAATATGATGCCGTAATTGATTTCAGTTCATATAACTCAATGCAAATGGAATCAATGATTGATATGTTACGAGGCAGAACTTCGCTGTATGTTTATATCAGTACTGATGCTGTTTACGAGGTTTGCGAGAAGACGCATCACAACTATACGCGGGAGATCGACGGAATTAGACCCGAAGAAACGATGTTACGAGACAAACTTGCGAATAATGATAAATACGGTGATCAGAAGCTGGCTTGCGAAGAAGCTTTACGAGATCAGCGTAACAGAGGAGGCTTTCCGTATGTGATATTACGGCTAGCAGATGCTATCGGGCCACGCGATACCACTGCAAGGCTCTGGACATATCAAGCATGGGTTAGACTACACAGAGAATTGAAATTGCCGATTCATTTACCAAAAGGTATACATAACAAGACGTTCAGTTTCGTTTATTCTAAAGATGTCGCGCAAGCAATTATAACTGTCTTGAAGTCAGGTAAACGAGTGCATGACAAAACTATGAATTTGGCTTTTAAAGAAGAAATGACTTTGGCAACACTTCTTGGAAAAATCTCCAAATACCTCGGGGTTGAAGATCTGATGTTGAACGAAAATGATGAAAGTGCATGGTATAGATTTCCAACTGTCAACTTAGGCCCATTGAATACAACAATGGCTGAGAGTCTGATCGACTGGAATCCAACCCCTTTAGATATGGCATTGAACGAAACTTTAAGCTTTAATGAAGACGCTATGGTTGATAAAACCTTTGCTAAAGAGCGAGAGATCATGCTGGCTGGGTTTGTAGAAGACATACTTCTCGAGGAGATGAAGGATGATGATATTCTTGAAAGGACTTTGATTGATTCATACGGTCCGGCTGTTCTTGATGGTTTGGATTTAGGCCTAGAAATTGATCCGGTGCAGCCACAAATTCGTATGGAAGATAATCAGAGTGGAGCAACAGGTAAACAAGGGAACGATGATTACGTGGACAGGCAAAAATTAGCTGTTAAAGAAAATGAACAGTGCACAAAGGATACATGTGACAAAAAGGAGAGATGAATTAACAATCCAATCGAATCTGGATCCCTCCAGGATATTCATCATTTGGTGCTAAAGTGTCGTAAAGAGCCACGATTTTATCAAATTTGAGAACAGACATATATAAACCATTTTGATTGAGAACAGACATATGTAGACCATTTGACTGATATATTGTATTTCTAAATGGCTTTTTCAAAACTCATATCAACCAAGATCCTTTGCACTGGATGTCAAAATCGCCAATCAAATCAATGGAAAATCCTGGAGACACATGGAATTATGGTACAAACGAATTTTCGCCATATTTTGGGCAATGAACTGCCAAGTTGACACCTTGACTATGAACCGACGGTCCGAGACGGTAAGTTCACTAAAAACTGTTCGATATTCCATATATTCTATATATTAAATATTTTCAAACCAGTTCACCCTTCTTGGCACACAATGCTTTATTCATTCATAGCTTAATTGGCTGGTCAATAAACTTTTTAGCAATTTTAAAAAAGAATCTAAATCGAACGATTTTTCTACCGGGTGAGTCAATAAAAACGCGCGGCGTTTGAAAAAATCCTGATCCCTGAATATGAAAGCAATGATGTTCAAAACCGTCTTATTTTATCCCCGATATGTCAAATTATGTTCAGTAATTTACCCGGCTTTAATCGCTCATTCCTTCCCGTCGAAATAGGAGATTTTCTGCAGAAAGCCCCTTTCGAAAACCTGCAAAAACAAGTGAAAACAGCAAGCAAAATTTCCCTTTGTTCTCCTTCCTAGCAATAATGACTCCTGGATGTGCTCATGTATTTTGTCCTCATGGGAGAATGGAATCCCCCTGAATAAGTTATTCACACTAGGGGGAAGACTTTTCACTCCACCAAGACAAAAGCACGCGCTAAAGCGTGCTGAATGTCATCGTTGTGAGGTAACCACATTGGGGAATTTTGCTTGTAATTTTAGCACGTTTTTTAAGGTTTCTCAAAGGAATTCATTTTAGAAAATTGCCTACAGAATCTGAACGGAGTGACCGATTTTAGCCAGGAAAATTTCTAAATTATAATTGAACATGTTATCTATTTAATCAGATATTGCAAAACATCGTTGCTTATATAGTCAGGGAGCAGTAGCCTTCCAAACGCCGGGCGTTTTTTTTGACTCACCCGGTATACATTTTGTGGAATTTCGAATCTGCTTATTAAAAGTGATATAAGCTCTCACACCACTCAATCGAACCTCTCATATGCAAATGGATGAAAATATCGCTCGATCCAGACTCTTTTTGCAGAATAGCTGACAGTTCGGCTAGACCAAGGGTGATAGGACATGGATGCTTTGATTGATTATTTATTTACCTTGTTTTGATCCTTGCGTCTTGTTTTCTTGTCATGTTTTCTGCTCCAGTTCTTCTTTAACTGACGTGTGCAACTGAACGTGGCCGAGGCCCAATCGCTCTAAAGTTCTTCCAATATCGCTTCCCTGCATTTCTGTGTCTTAGTGCGCCTTCGCAGAAGAAACGTTTCAGACCAGGAAGTAATGTTCGAACAACTTGAGATCGGTTGGGCCTACAACACCCAATTTCAGTTGCACACACCGGTTGCAGATGAAACTGAGCAGAAAAAAGACCAGAGAACAGGACATTTGGATCAGGTAGATAAATAATCAATCAAAACCTCCGTGTTCTAACACGCTTGGTTACGCAAGCCTCCTATATTTTAGAAGCAAGATTTTTAATTGGTAAATAGACATCTTTCATTTACAACAATGAATATATGATAGAATATACAAATATTTTTTGACATGAATACTACGACATTTGATACATATGAGATAAAACACAAATACCCTTGCATTTGACATACAATAACAAAATAAAAAGCCGAAGTTCTTCAAAAAATTATACCGACCATAACCATTTCCCTTTTTGCATTTGTAACAAAGATCAAATGACAGTGGGGCTGATTTCTATGTTATTCCAAACGGAAAAAGACAATGAAATCAATGCTTTAAAAGTCGCAGTTTAAAAAACCTTGTGAGGCTCGTCAAAGTGCTATGCGATGTTTAAGTTTCGTCATTAGGTATTTTCAGTCAGATAGATAGTAAAAGAGCTCTATCATAGATGTAAGCAAACAAATACAAATTGAGTGGCTGAAGCCTGTGTACTAGACTCCACAGAAAAATGGAAATGGATTTTCCCATGGGGTCTGGAACACAGGCTAGGTTGATAAAGATTTTATTTCACAATCAACTCTGTTATTATCTAAGCATACATAAAAACAAGGATGCCCCCGAAAGCAGAAATGCCAACAAACATGTGAGCATAAAATTATGGGTAGGTTATAGGTAGACTTTGGGAATCTCTGGAATTAAATGCGTCCTTGATACAAATGCAACACAAATGAATTTCATGATTGGCGAATCAGTCGACTTCACTGTTCGCTGGGTTACCCGGTACAAGTTGCCGGAAGGTTCTACAATTCTTACATAACGATAAAGATATGCTATGTCATTTTACCATACGGACTAAAATTGACCTTTACATTCAAGACACAACAATGGCCTAAACTCAAGACTCAAGATTTATCTCATAAACAACGACAAGCTGTTTTAAAGACACAAACGATTTCGTTTTAAGATTCGTTCCGGACACGCAGGGTGAGCAGAAACGTTATCGATGTTTGTCAACCTATACTGGCTAAATCAATAAGCAGCGGGTCCATTATAGGTTTTGCGAACATGCGAATTGGGCCTAAATTTCAGTGCGGTTAGCGGATATTTTCCACATTATGGTGCGGTTAACGGTTACGTATTGTTGCAGAATCGCTACGCTTACGGTTATGGCCGACAAAATCGCTCGCTTAACGGATATCAGAGCTAAAAACGCGCGGTTATGCGGATATCGAACACCCTATGATGGGCCCACTAAGAACGCCCAGCGTTTGAAAAAATTCTGCTCTCTATGTCAAAGCAATGATATTCAAAACGATCTTGTTTTATTCCTGAGATGTCCAATTCAGTAATTTAACCGAATTTAATCGGCCATTCCTTCCATCGAAATATGACATTTTCTGCAGAAAGGATCTCTTAAAACTTGCAAAAATGAGTGAAAAAACAAGCAACAAGATTTCCCTTTGTTCTCCTTCATAATCTCCCTGAATAAGTTATTCATATTAGGGGGAAGACTTTTTCAATCCCCAAAGAGGAATACACGTGCTATGAAGCGCACTGAAGTCATCTCTGTGAGGGAAATATATCAGAGAAGCCTTGCTCATAATTTTAGCATGCTTCTTCAGGTTTCTAGAAGGGACATTTTGTACAAAAAACCGTTGTCAAATCTGAATGGAGTGACCGATATCAACCAGAAAAATATCCTAGAAATGATTGAACTTGTTAGCTATTCACTCAGACATTGCAAAATATCATTGCTTATATACACGCTTTTTTTATAAGAAACTAGGATCAGGCCGTAGTACTAAGTGTTTCTTAATTTAACGAGAAATTTTGTCCATTTTAGTACTAAAAGTTTCTTAATTGGTTTCTTATTTTTTGAATGCATGAATTGTCAATGTAGTCGCTAACACTGCTACAGATATGTTTCTTGATATTCAAAACATCATATAGGAACAAATGGTTAGATAATATTGCCCAATAATAAAGGTTCAACGATCTATTTGCTATAAAATTCATGCTTTTAACTTTGAAAAGTTTCTTAGCACTTCTCAGACATAGTACTAGAGTTTCTTCAAATTTTGGCCATCTTAATACTAGTTTCTTATAAACCAGTTTCTTATAAAAAAAACGTGTAGTCGGGGAGCAGTATCTATCTATAATCGGGGAGCAGCTTAATTTAGACCCAGAAGAGTCAGCCAGAATTGCAAAAAATAACTGTCAAAATGACTGACCCACAAAGATAATTCTTGCAAAAATTTTAGACCCAGAAGAGTAACGCGAGCGCCAATCAATGTCTTAAATATACCAGAGTACCCTCCCGTGCCCGGCACGCCTGATTTTCTGAAGATATCATTGATCTTTTTATCATTGTAATCATCTTTGCCTTTCTTGTATTCTAATTGATACATCCTCAACACTGCATTAGAGACCATTGCTTTCATTAGCTATAAATCTCATACAGATACAGTCAAAGTTATACTCCTAATATGATCGCAGTTGCTATTGATACAGCAGCTGGCACAGTTGCTTTTCCTCAGCAATAAATGTCATGCGGGTAGAGTCAAAGTTATATTCCCAAGATGATCGCAGTTGCTATTGATACAGTAGCTGGCACAGTTGCTTTTCCTCAGCAATACATGTCATACGGGTAGAGTCAAAGTTGTATTCCCAAGATGATCGCAGTTGCTATTGATACAGTAGCTGGCACAGTTGCTTTTCCTCAGCAATAAATGTCATACGGGTAGAGTCAAAGTTGTATTCCCAACATGGTCACCACTGCTTTCACCAGAGTAACTGTCTTTACTTTCTGACAACTCGGGAATTGCTTTTAGCATTACAGTTGTTGATACTTTTCGTGAGTTCCTGACTTCAGAATCCTGTCTCAATAATGCTTCGTCTTTAAGAGTATGCACAGAATCTCTCCTAAAACTACCAGCTCTTGATCTCCGCCATGTCTCTCTTGAATAATCATAATCATCAAAATCAGGAGTATAAAAACCATGTGTCAAAACCTTGTGATATTTATATACAACAACAGCGAATAATGAGTTTTTTGGGACAAACAGCAGAACGAGGGATGCTGCGATTAGAGACATGGTCCTTTGGTTGAAGAACGCTATCACGTAGAATAAATAAATAATTTGGATAATTGAAATCACAGTTGAAAATAAAATCCATAGGATTAATGCTCTTTTATATTTTCTGCCTTGTGATACGACAGCTTGAAGTCCAAAGAATAATATGATGAACATAATAATTTGAAATACCGTATATACATGAAGTAAGGCAGTGCTGCTGCGGGGGAATTCAGAGTACGTTGGTAAATACGCGATGGCGATTGCAATTGACACGAAAATCTGCTGTCCACTTTCGATCTGTAAAGAAAAAGAATGGACGTAAATATCTTAGGATTAAAGCATGACTATACTCTACCAGGTAAGTTGAAACGAGTTGAGACTTTCGGCGGGCTGTGGAATACACTGTATGTGGCCGATATTCTAAATTCTCAATCGATAATTTAAAAGGTGACTTCTATCTTAAAATCTTTTTTGTTAAAATTACTTACCTTTAAAGCCAAAACAGCGGCGGAGCTAGCACTCGAAAAGTCTGGGGCGTAGCCCTGGGAAAATTTTGCGTGACTACGCCCTTCATACACTCGGAAAATCCAGGGAACGTCCTTATTGCGGAATTTAGAGTAATTATTTGCCGAGAATATTCATTAGATCTTTTAATTACATGACAAAAACGCTTGATCTGACTTACCCCTCCTGAGAGATCATTTCTATTGCATTTTTGTATGAATCTCAGGAGCCATCCTTTGGAAAAGTGGGGGGTCCAGACCCCCCTTCCTCCCGTGGCTCCGCCACCGCCCAAAAATAAAGAAGAAAAGCTCATATGGGGTATGTATAGGAACGAGAATTCTACGCTTGTGAAACAGACAATTGCACTGAATTTATATTTCAGTGACAAGGAGCGCACGCAGAGTCCAGAAAAAGATCGAACCTTCCTCCGGTGCCAATTTTGTTAGCTAAACCTTCCTCATTACAACCATATCAAAATGAACCGACATTTGAACTAATCTCGTTGTATATTACCCTAGAATTTATACACCAGTTGCCGCTGCTGAAATCACAAAAAAAATTTCTTAGATTTCTTGGTAAAGACTACTAAACCTTCAAACCTTCCTCAAATATGACACCAACAAGAAATCCTTCCTCCGGCTCACAGCCGTGGAACCGTCACTTTTTCTGGACTCTGAGCGCACGGACCACAGTGAAACTTTGACCGACAGATGAATGTTCTAACCTTCAGGTTTGATGAAAAACAATAAAAGCAACGTACGGTGCCCCATAAGGGCCAACTTTTTCATCTGCAAAAGTTTTGTTGTTCATCTATGCTTACGTAAAAAATGAAATTATCGCGCGATAAATCTCAGATTATCGCGCGATAAAGGAAATTTTGCAAAAAAATGAAGTTCCAAAACTGCATCTGTAGCCATTTTAGCCCCCTGTCGGAAGCTTCAGCCTCCCTATTTCTGGCGGCACCCCTGCAATTGTGAGTGAGTTCTTAACCGATGAAATTTATTTTGACGGTCTGCAAAGGCAATAGAGGATTATCGTCGTGCATGGTACAGACAAAAAAGCTGTTTCTATTTGCTCTTTGGCTTTATCTTAGTGTGCTAGTTCGTTCACTAGATTCCCCACAAGTAAAAAATTTCTTGAAAGATGCATTGTGCCAAGGTCATTCATTCATCCATTCATAAAAGGTAAGCAAATGCTCAAAATTCTTAGCATTTGTTGCTTGAGAAACATATGCTGCTTTCTGGAACATTAATTTCTCGGCTGTGCCCCCCTGGTTAAATGAAAAACTTTGAGCTGTACGAATTTCAACAAAACAGCATGTACGAATAAGAACTGAAGACACTGAACAAATAAAATGCATTTTGCTTTCACAAACAATCTAAATCTTCTTGGCTCGAAGTAAGCAGGACATTATTATCAAACCAGACTAATGATTGTATCAAGAGATCATCTCTCCATTGTCTTTTGTTTACATTTGCAGCTAATCATGAATCAGGATAATCAGTCTAATCAAATAATGCGATGATCGCCCTTTTTGATCAAATGATATTATTATACTTTTAATCAAATGAGCTACTGAAATCATTTTACATTATTTTAACGCGATTGGTCCCAGCAATGAATGGTTAGTTTATTTATTTTTCCACGTTTTTTCATCTTACTTTAATAGCTGGAGAAGATCATCAAAAGTAAAATGATGCAATTTTCATCAACATTCTAAAACTGAAACTAGACAGAAATTGACTGACATCCTTAAATTCGTACAGTATCAAAATATTCTGAAACAGCCTCTATCAAATTCATCCATATCTTAGAACGATACGGTAAAACCTACTCGATAACCATTATTTACTCCGACGAAGGTAAAACCCTGCTAGCTTTGAATAATCTTCTTCAATTTTCACATCTTCAGAAAATCTTCGTCCAAAATTTTTGTCTCGAAGTCCTTAAAATTTGTGGTTCTTAATATGCGGGCTTCTTATGACAGATTTTGGTAAAATACATTTTGTCATGTCTAAATTAGCCTTTCCACCACAAAGTGACATATGGTTTGTTAAATTGATTTGTGTACAGTACTATGTATCATTTAAAAATGTACATTTCTCCAAATGCTGAAACCATTTTTAACTTACCCTTACCCGATACAAGAATTGCGTTCCTGCTATTCCTGTCCCTTGGTACTTCTCTTAGCCGCCATGCCTAGCAATGTATGGAGTTTGTAAAAATTTCCACATTCATAGAAAAATAACAAAAACTGTTGTTGGTTTGGGGTCAGGTCGAAAACTCGGGCAACTCGGGCGAATATTCATCGCAACAAATATAACGTTTGATGGCTCATTTGGACCTTCCTTGGTCAATGCAGCCACAAATATTCTTTTTCTTCCAAAATAACGCGTGTTATGGAATTCACTCGAGTCGCCAGAGTTGGTGGAAAATTCAAAACCTTTATAAACAATCAACGAATCCCAAAAATATTTGCAGCTAACTAAACATAAATCAAAAGCAAATCCAAGTTTCTACCATGAGACTAAAAATGCTTTTAAAATATCCATATTTTATTCTGTGTCCATATCTTGGAAAAATCAGGTGTTGAAAATTGTCTCAAAAGATGGCATCTGGAACTCATCACCCCCGTGATCAATTTCACAACAAAGATAAGAGACAACATTCATTACTTGATTGAGTGAGACATGCGTCATATTTGTGGCTTACCTATAATGACTATGAAATTACTCTTTCTCTATTCTGTGTAAAAAATATATCAAAACAACTTTTTTAGTAGTTATGGTTTCTCTTCTTTTATTAGCCAGTTTATTGAATGAAAATCTCAACGTTCATCTAACCGTTATTAAAAACAGAAACTTGAGTTTCTTTATTGAAATAATGAAAATGGTAAGTGTAATAAGCATTATATTACTAAAATTGTCATCTTTGACCAGGACTTTTTTGGAACGTCTGCCGACATCAGCTTTCACTTTATTTAGTGAAAATGCGTTTTAAAACTATTAGTGTGTCCCGAAGATAACTGTGCAGAGTTGATAGTAAGGTCATTAGGCCCTTTGGCAAGAAGACATGAATGATATTGACATAGCTAGGGGAGGCTAAAGATTGTGACAGGAAAATTGGGAGATTCCCGATGTTTTCGAAAACATTTAACTGGTTTACTTCAGGAAAAGCTACGAATATAAGTTTGCTAAAAGCTCTTTTTCCATAACTTCTGTCTGTCAAAAAGTATTAGAATGAGGAGTTTACCAATTCTCTTGGGAGAAAACTCTGTTTAAGTTAATCTTTTTTATTCATCCTCTTAAAACTATGATAAACAATCCTTCGTACAACCACAGGAAGCCCATATTACAGATTATTAGAAAAATATTTTGTTCAAGAGATTTGATTATTAGAAAATATTTTCTTCAAGAATTATTTTCCTTTCTTTCACATCCATTGTGTTGTTCTTCTTACGTCCCCTCCCGTGTTATTATTCGTGAAATAAAAAATTTGAAAGGAGCACAAGGAAACAAGGGAGCGAAAAGTAAAGCGAAGAGCGAGAAGAAAGAAAAAAATATGGGCTTCCTGTGGTACAACTTGCTGCCAGAATTCTATGCTATCTAAGCCATCTAACAAAGTTTCGTTCCCAGTTAAACGATCCCTAACGATACAGGATTGATTTTCACCTCAATTTAGAGCGGCCTGAAAAGCAATCTGGAAATATTGAAATCTTCAAACACTTTGGACGTCTCTGTTTTTGAGCCTTGTAAGTTTGAGAACTTGGTTTCTTTGTTTTAACATTGCTTGCAGGTTGTAACATTATCTTTGGGTCGGGTCGAAAGAAGACTTATCACATCAAATTTTCCACCTATCCAGTAAATGCTACTTTGTAATGTTTAAACCATTCTGCAGGCCACAAGACATCAAAACCATTATCAGCTCCGAGAGCTATCTAATTAAATTTTTACAAAAATGAATAAAAAATCTTAAAATAACGTTGCGTGACATTTTGCCAGAAATAATTGTGGGATAGGGTATCGATATATGAAATCTGTGATATATTTGACTTCTTCGAACCCAGACGTAGTACAGTAAAAACCCGCGTATAAGAACCTAGTGATTAAGAACCTACAGGCTGAAAATTCTGAAATTAGACCCCCAATGTATAAGAACCCATTCAGCCTGGAATTTGAGATAGGTTCTTATTTGTGGAGATCATCAAACTAAATCAAACTCTAGTTTCTTTGTAACTGAGCCTATACGTACTGATTTTGCCACATGTGCAAGTTGCAAAGAGCTCTAAAGATGCTTTGAAAGCTTTTCATTGTATTCTGTAATATTTCTGGTTCCTCCATGAACTGATGTTTTGAATAAGGCCTCGTGAACTCAGGTGTCTCGCAACTGACAGTAAATAATGGGCTTGAAGTTTCAATCTGAACAAAAGAAATACCTAGAAGCCATGATTGAAATAAGAACCAATTTAAGAACCTGAACAGCCTTATTTCCTACTAAATACTCAATACATAAGAACCTAATCAGGCTGACTTGCAAAATTGTAGGTTCTTATACGCGGGTTTTTACTGTAGGTTAAAAAATCTATGTTGTGTATTACGAAGTTAATTCTATTCAAACCATTTAATGAAACTCCTTCATGACGACCGAAAGAGATAGACTCGTGGCAATTCCATCATTTTCGTTGTAAAGTAAGTAAGGCCCCGCATTTAAGAAACCACTTTTTCACACTTTAGCCTAAAACGTCTCTTCTATCTATGATACTTCTCATGCTTTGAGGCATCAGTTTCTTAAGTTTCTCATTTCCCTTCTGGAAAGTCTTAGAAAAATAAGTTACAACAAAAAGGGGTTATCTGTAGATAAATTGGTCATATTTACCATATGTTTATCCTATCAATAATTCTCAAGAACATCAATTAAAACTTAGGTAAAATCTGTTAAATCCAAGATATCTTGCAAGCAATTTCATATGAACCCTGTTTGAGATTTAATGCTTCCAGACCATAGACCAGTACTTGGTGTCACTCAAAATACAAGAAACTTGCTTTGAGTGTGAGCCTCAAGAGTTTCTTGTAGGTAGGAGGGCTAATTATTTTCCAGTAGGCTAAAAGTTTCTTTTAGGTGGTTTCTTAAATGCGGGGCCTTACTATACAAAGAATTAGATCCATCTAGGGCTAAAACGAAGAACACATCCGTTGATCTTCTATGTCAATACGAAACCAAAATGGCAGGGTAAGCCACTTTTTCGATAAGGTCGATAGCAGTGACGCACTGAAAGTCGTAAGTGTTTAGTTTATCGTTTCTTGGCGACCCTAGTCTAAACAACTAAGATAAGTTTGGACTATAAAGGTCATTTATGGAGGATGTATTCTTGCGACAGGGGATTGAAATCTACATAGCGGGTGAGCAAGAAAAAGTTCCTAATCAAACCGTTGAGGTGAAGAATCTCCTCATTGCAGGGACGTAGGAAGCATCTCAAACTGGGGAGGGCACGACACCTCGAGGGCACTTTTTCCTGAAGAAAAAGGAGCATTTTCTAAAAATAAAAAGGGGACTTGTTTGTTTATTGCAAAATCTTGGGGGCACGTGCCTCCAGTGCCCCCCGGTTCCTACGTCTATGCCTCACAGAGAACAACGAGCAAGAACATTTCACATCTCTCAGGAGTGACAAGGAATCGATTTTCAAACAAGTACTGAACGTTTTCAATCCCATGGCAGCAAATTTGCAGAAGACTTCTCACTTGTGAACGATTGTACTTCCTTTTAGTGAAGTTGACCTTTTAACTGTGTTTGGAGTAGTCATAAAAATGCGAGCAAAATTACAAAAATGATTGAAAATTCATTGAAACCACTATAAAGTGGGAAAGATGCGGCAGGAAGTAATATCATCGGTTTTTTGATTCTCAAACCATTTCAAAACGGTAGGCGATGGCGGACACGCGGAGCTCTCTAAAGCAACGAATCAAAATAAACAAGACTGCAAAAGATGCCCAGAAACCAGTATGGCTAGCTGTCGTGTTGTGCGCGCGAAAAAGGTTATGAAGAAAACACTTCTTCTTTTTAGCATTTTCATTAACGTTTCGCATTTGCTTCATCAGAACTTGAGCTCTGATGAGGCGAAAGTGAAACGTTATTGAAAGTGCTATAGTTTTTAGAAATATTGACTAATTTTATATAGTCATCAGGGAGGCTCATCATTTGTTCTTCTTCTTTTTGCGTATTGATACACATGTTTTTTCTTAAAAATTCATTTTCGCGCGCACAATGAGTGAATTAGCCTTACCAGTGTCGATGCGTCTTTTGGGGCTCTGTCCGTTCAATTTGCTGCTTGAGTGAGAGATTTCCCTTTGTCCTCGATTGATGATTGCTTTGGAATGATGTGTCAAACAAAGTAACTAATTCTCTCGTAGAAATTTTCCTTTTTCATCTGTTGACAATTAATGACCAACCGATACCTTATTTGGATCATCTGAAGAAACATATTGTTCACAATAAAGGGTGCCTTCCGAAGGGAATTTCACTCCCAAAAACATTGTAAACCTTTGGCTAAATCCTTTTGTTTTCAAGAAAAATCCATAAAAAATCCGTAAGAATCCCTTTGTTCCGAGAAATCTCGTACACTGTTTGAATGAGTGGAATGCTCTTCGGCGTCTCCTCTCCCAAGATTCGGAAAAGCTCCTGGATTTACTCTGATTTACTCTAAGTCTACCCTGGGAGAGTCTGGTACCCAGGGTACTCTATGTCTCGCCCTTGATCAATGAACAAACAGGGGGAGCAAGTCAACCGGTAACCTTGAAAGTGAAAATTGAAACTGAATGAATGGAATCCCCTTTCCTCAAAGACACAAAGGGCGAAGTTATTCACTTTCTCTCTCCAGTCTTCATGAAGAAGCTTTTAGCAATGCTTACCACCTGACATGTGCCATAACTGATCTTGCAGACACAAGATAAACAAACATGAATGTTTATTTACTTTTCGGTTGATCAATATAAATAGAATCCGATTGAAAGAGACGGAAACGCCAGTTAGATTTATCAAAGAGGCATAAAAGTGTTTCGCATTTTTACACTGATAAGATTTCTGATTGCATTTGGGGAGAAAGTGTTCGACCACCCTGGCAGGAACATCCAGGGGAGCAGTTGCAGGCAGCAGGGAAGGAGTGCTGAAACTTTTCGACCACTTGAATGGAAGATTAGTTATCAATACAGTAAAATTGCTTGAACAAGATTAAACGGAGTCTCTCCTTTTGGACGAGTTAGGCCAAATCGAGTTGTTTATGAGGATGTCTGATTTTCCGCTATGTTTAATCGCTAAATCCTAATTAAGAAGCTTTCGTGAAACAACATCACCCAATGAAAAATAGAATTAAAATGTTATGAAGAATAGAACTTTTGGCGGAGAAAATTGGATCAAAATTCATGGTTCGATGCTAAGAATATCATAAACTAGGCTTAAATAAACATTACAACCACAAATGACCTTTTGAATACTGAAAGATTCATGTTTTGATTGAGGAACATTTTTTGAATAACTTGCTGTTGATTTTAACGTCAATTGACTTGAATTAATTTCGTTCAGATCAACAAATTTTCATGCAGCTAAAACGGTAAGCAAAATGATTGCTTTGGCCACTTTGATTTATTGGTTAAATGTTTTTTATAACAAATTTCGATCATACCTTAGTACTAAAAGTTTCTTAATTGGTTTCTTATCTTTAGAATGCATAAATTATCAAAGTGGTCGCTAAGACTCTAACACTGCTGCATTTCTTGACATTTAAAACATCTTGTAGGAGCAAAAGTCTTCTGTTATGTTAAAAACATAAATGGTAAGTTAGGTTCAACAATATGTTTGCTATAATATCCATGCTTTTAACTCTGAAAAGTTTCTTAATACTTCTGTCTTAATTGTGCAAAGCAAAGAACCTCCGGGAACAAAACCCTGTGGAGTTATAAACTGGAACTTTCGTTATGAGCCTATTTAATAGTACAAGTGCCTATATCTAGATCAGAAAACTTTAAACACATTCATGTTCACTTTATGCAGTAGTTCTTTCATTAGTTAGTAGGTTTAGATTGGTTTATTTTCTTTCTTTTTTTCTTTTGTATTTCATTTACCTTTCCTTTTAATTTCCCTTCCTTGACATTTCCTCTGTTCCAAACATTTATGTTCTTTTTCTTAGCTGACCATGTACGACAGTATTGTGTCATGAGATTAATAATAATAACTTCTCAGACATGGTACCAGAATTTCTCAAAATTTTGGTCATCCTAGTACTAATTTCCAATAAACCAGTATCTTATAAAAAAACGTGTGACATTTCTTGCTCCTGAAACATCGAACGTGAATTATGAACAGTGTGCAGGCTAACAGAGACATTTGCTTCATACACGTATTCTTTGAAAAGAAACTGCATTTAAGAAAAAAATCAAGCACTGGGAAAAAAATCCTTCACTTATTTTTACTTATTTTCACTTGTTTCCCGTATCATATTACTCGGAAGGCACTCCAACCTTCAATGACGTCTTGATATTGGAAAGGCTACTAAAACATTGTTTTGAAGTGTTCATCAGGGCACAGGTACATATGGTGAAAACGAAGATTGTCATGCAAAAAAGTCTGAGTATTGAAGATCTGCTCAAATTCTTACGATTTTCATAAAAATATGGGTATTGCATAAGTCATCACGTGCATCTTACCAAGGCAAAAGGCACTGAAATTACAATCAACTTGCACTGAAGTTAGTATTTCAGCCAATGAACTTAAAGGAAAGCTTTTGGAAAATATATTAGCTTATAGAGAAAATAACTGACTGATTCGGTGACTTATCATATTGCAATGTCATTCATAGAATCCCTGGCACAGAAATTATCCAACTTAACATGTGGTTTTGGTTTAAATTAACTCTGCGTAATTTCGGATCCTGATAAGATGCAACAGGATGCAACTCCTTGCTCGGTTTTTCAGCTTGTCCGTTGGAAACAACGCTGTGGCGAACGTTTTTTTCCATTAGGCACCACCATAACTGTTGTTGACAAAGACAAGCAAAGCTATAAGGTAGTTGTTTATTATTAGCATCTGCAAAAAACCAAATTCAAAACTTGCTACCCAGGCAAACGTTTCAATCCTCTGTTACTCAACATTCACTGATCCCTTAGGCCCTTGAGCAGACAGAGCAGATATCTGTCTAAGTAAATTGAGGTAATGCACCTACTAGATTTCTCAGACATTGCCAAGATCAACTTCTTGATTTTTGCCTTTGTTCAGTTCAGAAGGGTCAGTACCAAAGCTGCACTTGCACACTGTCTGCAGAAAACATGCCATTACACATTTCCTTATATAACATAACAACACATGTTGCAAACATTAGGCCTGGTGACTTTCTATCAATAAGCATATACGTCATTGGGTTCCCTGGGTTCCAGACTCATCCTGAAAGAACTTTGGGCTACAAGTGAAGCTGGTATATTCTTCGGGATGACGAAAGGGGTTATCAAACTCCATCGATAGTGTGCTTGGACTTTTTGACGCTAGGCCCTGCAAGGTGACTTCGCAGCTCTTCCTCGATGAAGATGGGCCTA
Organism: Aurelia sp. 3 sensu Dawson et al. (2005); assembly: GCA_964020215.1. Lineage (NCBI taxonomy): Eukaryota > Metazoa > Cnidaria > Scyphozoa > Semaeostomeae > Ulmaridae > Aurelia > Aurelia sp. 3 sensu Dawson et al. (2005). Next base: position 2,912,816 of record OZ026572.1, on the reverse strand, counting down.
GCATTTAATGAAGATTATTCGTAGCAACGAAGTAGTAAATACAACGGAAAATTTAAACTTAGAAAACTCTGATCCCTAAGAATGACTTGGCCCTACTTCTTTGTTGAAAGACAAGGTCATAGACGTAGGAACTGGGGGGGGGGTACTGGGGGCACGTGCCCCCAAGACTTTGCAGTAAACAAAGAGGTCCCCTTTTTATTCTTAAAAATGCCCCTTTTTTCGTAAGGAAAAAGTGCCCTCGAAGCGTCGTGCCCCCAAGATTGAAATGCTTCCTACATCCCTAGACAAGGTCAACAGTTCCACCAAACAAAGCAGTATATATTAAACTTGTCTCATGGCCTAAGATGTCTTCAATCCAATATCTTATCCAGGAATCAGATGATTGGTACTTAAACACACCCAAGAAGCTGCTTGGTTGTGTCACTGTGCAAGGTTAACGCTTTTCGATATAATCTTTGACGTAAATAAGCAAATTAACCTAACTTTGTGTGAAAAATAGCAGTGCACTTCCAGATCCAGCTGTCAAGCTGCAGTTTTCGCTAAGGGTAGGTGACGAGGGGCTCTGTGGAACACAGTTTGTTTCAAAGCTTAACGAGACAAACTCATTCCTTCATTTTAGCAGTTCAAGGTTCTGCGAATATCACGTTCAAGCGATAAAATCGGCGCTTTGACAGATGTTCCCAAAAGACTGCTTTGGCAACAAAATTGTTTTCTCTCTCTCATTTCAAACGGCTCTTATCTTGGCTATCTACGCAAGCTGTTGCACAAAAAACTACCCTTGCCTCCAGGCTTACCCCAGCAAATGCCCTGCCAACGGCTGCTGTCCATTCGAAAGTGCAGAACTGTTGCTATTTTGCATCGCACGGTATCTTTTTGTTTTGCTTATTCCCTTCCTTTCGACTAAAATCTATTTAAAAAAGACGTATTTCTGGTGCTCTTTTCTGAAAAACTAGCCGAATGTATAAAATATTAGGTTTTATGTGAACAGTGAAGGAACACCACGTTTTGCTTTCCGTGTCTGAACATACAACGTTATGTTTTCTCATTCTCCCCAATGAAGGCGAGTTTGCTCTCACACGTCAAAGTAATGCCTCATGAATGACCTAAGAGCTTAGCAAATTGGGGGAAGGGGGACCGAGATTAGGGGAAGCAGCAAATGCATATGAGCTGAAACGTTGGGACTTCTTATCTTTTAAAACAGTTGATATTGCCTCCAACTTACAAAAGAAGTTGAAATCTATTCGAATGCAATGAAATAAATTGAAATAAATCGAATGCAAGGATAGCAGTGGCACCATTTCATAACGAAACAAAATCCTTACAGGATGGGCAACGAAACTTCGCTCACAATACGGAATGTTTGATATAACGGGCAGTCGTGATAGCACATGTAGGAAAACTTAATAACGTTGATCTCAAAAGCATGTGTGAAAATCAAGATCGTGGCAAAAATTCCAAATTTCCAAGAGTTTCTGTAAGAAAAGGAACAGACAAGTTTCTCCGGGAAAGTTAAGGGAAACGGACATTTACATTTCCCTATTGGAAAATTATGGGATGGTATCCGTTTCCTCAAAATTTCCGCAAGAAACTGCGTTCTTCTATCATTATCAATAAAACAGGGTTACTTTGCCGCGCTAATTAGCGTAATTTTGCAAGAAAAAACTGCGTTCTTTTGCAAACGAAGCGTTAGTAAGATCAACTGTGATTAGACTAACAATGAAAGAGTAAATAAAAACAGAGTGAATAAAGAAACATACCATGCTTGTTATTGCTAGAACAATCACACCAATTCTCAAGTCACAAACCATACAACACGTTTCTCTTTGCATCACTTTCGAGCTCCTCTGCATAGTCCAATGAAATCAATAAAGACAACATCACGAGGTGTAGATTCATGAAGGTAACTTGAATCTTTGGCTTTCGAAGAGGAGAAGAAATATGTTGGTCGATGACTTATTTGTTTTTATCATTTGTCACGGTACGCAGAAATAAGTTGGTTCAAGGTCAGATAGGGTTCATTCTTTCAAAAATCTTTTAAAATCAATCAGGGGGTAATAAAATTATATTAATCAGCAATTTCAAGAAAACACGACTGAATATCATTGCACCATCGCAGGGGCCATCAGTGCTACTTCTCAGTGTCCAATTAAACCATTCTGAAAAATAATTTATCAGCCAATAGACAGTTCTGGAATAGCTAAAAGGACTATGACAGCATAGGCAGGTTCACCTCGAATGAAAACGAATTTACAAAAAGGCCTACATCTCTGCTTCATCAAATATAAACTTCTCGAAAAAGTCCGAAGCGCCAAGTCATGGCTAGCCGGTTATAAAAGGCAAAATTTTGAAATCTTTTGCCCTTGTATACACCCGGTATAATAAATTGCATTTGCACAAGTTTTATATCATCGATCATTTATCTTTGACAATTTTTATCTGCCGACTCCAAAGAACATAGTATCTTTGCAGAGGCTCGATAAATCAAAACTTCAAAACATTACCATCAAGCTGACGTACTCTAAATTTTTAATTGGCCATAAAAATAACATCAAACAATACCTCCCAATACCTTTAACCAGGGCCGCCAAGAGGGGGTGCAGAGGGACAAGTTGCCCCAGTGCCTCGGGGTCTAGGGGGCCTCATTAAAGTAAGATATTCTCGATGGGTTCCGCCTGCTTCCCTCGCAAGGGGCCCCATTTCGCAGTTTCTTACTATAAGAAACTGATTTATAAGAAACTTGTACTAAGATGGTAAAATTTAAGAAACTCTAGTACTATGTGTGAGAAGTGTTATGAAACTACTAAAAGTTAAAAACCATGGACATCATAGCAAAAATATTGTTGAACCTTTTTTCTTGAGTAATATTAACTAACCACATGTGTTTTGAACATAACAGAACATTGTTTATTCCTACATGCTGTTTTAAATGTCGAGAAACATGTCTGCAGCAGTGTTCGAGACCACATTGATAATTCACGCATTCAAAAGTAACAAAATTTAGTACTATGGCCTGATCCAAGTTTCTTATAAAAAAACGTGTACACACATTGCAAACATTAAATTGATAGAACGAATCAAATGAAGTAAAATTTTAGTATCAGTTCAATTTCTATTGATCTCTATTGGGGCTCTATTGACTCTATTGATGCTAATGATTGCTATTTTTGGCTACTTGCCAACAACATCACTCCTCTTCACTTCTAGGATGCCCTTAAATGGTAAGCACTTTTATCTCCAACAGTTAAAGTAGGATGAATAAAAGCTAATGGATCCAACAAGACAAGCCATAAATCCTGTTATCCAACTCCAACGCACAACTCTTATCAGTTAGTTGGTCTGTGAGAATAGTCCAGAGTCTTCTTTCTGTGTTTTTTGTTCCGTCTGACCAATTGCAGTCCACGGTCCTCATGGACTTGCTCCAAGTCTATTCCGTGGTATATCAGCACTGAGGGAAATAATTACCTCTGCGGGGGCGTAAAATACGAATAGGACGCTGCGAAGGAAAAACGAAGGAACAGACTTTTATGCCCCCGCAGAGGTAATTATTTTCCTCAGTGCTGATGTACCACGGAATAGACTTGGAGCAAGTCTGCAGTCCTCACATCCGTAGCTCACCATTCAATGGCTTAGGAGAAGAAAGGAGTGTTCGAATTGTGGATCCAGGAACTGCGGGCAGGGGTCAAAGTCACACGAACTGCGCAGGCAAGTCTACTGTGCAATAGCCTGATACACAGCCCACTATTTCCCTTTAGTGGGCTGTGTATCAGGCTAACTGTGCAAAAGATTTAGAAATTATTATAGATTTACATGGCAGTTTCCTGATGTTTCACCCATCGTTGGTACCATAAATTGCAATGTTGATTGGCATTCAAGCATCATGAGATAAATTAGAAGCCCCCGTCCTAATGAAAGCATCCCCTTATCAGCTGGTTGCTAAAGCAACAAGGGAAATGTGAATTCACATTTGACATTCGTAGCAATTAAATATATAAGTGAATGATAAGAGAAACAATAAGAACTAACTGTATGGAATGCATTCACTTTCATATTGCTTGTCAATACATATTTAACGGTTTGGTAAACAACTTCTCCATTTATGAAAAGGAAGTGTCGAGGAAAAGTTTCCCTTCTTGTACTTCCCTTAAATGTGTCAGTCAAATATACAGGCAAAATTCTATCAATTTGTAAAAGTGAATGCTGTTAATTTCGTCATTGGAAAAGGTAGCGAAAGTGAAGATAATCGGAATTATTTTGATAAAAGAACATTGTGAAACATGAAACATCTATCAAACCTGTAGACTCATTACATAAGTCTCTCTAACTATCGCTTCTTGTTGTTGTTGTTGTTGTTATCGCTTCAGTTGAGGCGATAATCGCTTCAGTTAGCAACAAGTCTGCAAAGGGCGCGAAACAAGAGACGGTTGGAATGAATATAACGGGCACTGGACTGGAACAAGGGAGAAAAAATGGTTTTTCTCACAGTTTGTACGCAACGCAGGCTTATCTGCAGCAGCTTCCCGTCCCGTGACCAGTTGGCTTCGGTACACATGATGCGCATTCTTATGACGCGGATAACCTGGACTGTGTGCTCCGTGGTTAAGCACTCTATTGTTTTCGTTGGCTTTGCAGGCTATTTAGAAACCTAGAATCTCATCTTTTAGCTCAGATTACTTTCTTTCACGTGTTTGATCTCTGGGGTAGTATTTTCTCTGCTCCTTTCCGATTCCTTACAGTTTTCCCAACTGTTCCAAAAAGTCAACGAGTTGGGATTGCTTGGCCAATGAAAATATGATCATCTTCCTCTGAAATCTCATTACGTTTGAAGGTTCCGAAACAATATTGCTAACAACTGTTTGACGTTACACTTATTCTTCTATGCTAAATATAGATGGGAGTGGTAATAACTGGCCTTTGCTGTTACTAACAAGGCAATTGGTCAGTTTTCAATGTAATTTGCGATAACTTTGGTTTCTCACGCAAATCTTTCTTCAAAACGTTTGATCTTTGCCGCAAAGTTCTTACAGGAAATTGAGGGGAACTCACAGAACAGTGGGGATAAAACTGGTGGCACTGTGGATCGGTAACCGAAATTCTTCCATTGTTCTGTGACCAGCTTCCCATTTATACTGCTCCCGCCTTTCCATAACAATAACATTTTTGCTCCTTCCGTCTGTGGAATAATTTTGTTCTGGAACAGTGTTCTGGAGACTGTAAATGCCCTTGAACAGTAATAACTTTGTACGGATTAGGGGAACTGTGTGGAACGGGCAGGGTCCCTAATGTTAAAACATGGAATCAAATCAGGAGTATGGAATAGGAGAGATGAAATGCGGAGAAACGGAATAAGAAAAACGGAATCCATCACTGGAAATGGAAAGTGGAATATGGAAATTAGAATCATCTGTTCAATGATGAAGCATTTTTCGAGAAATCGTCCGTTCAGCTGCAAACATCAACGCACCAAGATTCACACTAAGTTCAATTGTTCGCAATATAAACATGTTTCATATTCGAGTCCCACCAAGGGCGATATGAAACGCGCGTTTAGGCCCGATCAGGAGAGCAAGTGTTTCTTGGCAGAATTCCCTCACATATATCGGTGCTTGTTTGCTACGAGCAACTGTTCATACCTTACTGGCATTACCTTCAAGCTTTCCATGGCGTTTATTGTCCTTGCAGTTCTGTAAACATCATCTTTCTCCCCTTTTAATGGCCCAAAGTTTGCCTCTGCAGATAGTTTCTCTCGCAGCAATTTTCCTTGGAATGAACTCGCAGCTTAAACAAAACCACGCATTTCATATCGCCCTTGGTCCCACTGCTGCACTTTCTTGTCATGTACAGTCAAAGTTCGTAAGGAATTGCGATAGACCTTTTGCTTTTAGTTATCTACGGTAAAACCCCGCATTTAAGAAACTGAATAACAAAAACGCCGGCCTGATTTTGCTGAATATGTCTCAGTTCTCTAGAAATCAGAACGAAAATCTTATTTCAAGAAAATGTCAGTGCTGGCTCAAACTATTAGTTTCTTGTACAGCTGCGCATAATTGAAAATGTTTTCTTAACAATTTTGACCGATGTTTTTTATACCATCGCATACACACCCTGATTCGAAGAAGTATATATTTTTGCATAAGAAACCAATCTGGCTGTTTTGTCAAACGAGTTTCTTAAAGGCGGTACTTTACTGTACTAAGTAAGGAGTCTGGATCGAGAAATTTCAATACGTTCTTGCAGAGATCCGGCAAATTTTTGAATATTTACAATTGTGCCTCTAGTCGGCTCAGTAAAAATGAAAATGCATAAAAACATTACTGGCCCGAGACTCTTGTACAACAGCTAAAGGTCAATTTGGAGAGAGATTGCAAAAAGTAATCGCAACTGTTTCATTACTTCATTAATAATCCCAACCACTCTAAGAGCTAAGTCCAACTCAAATTATTCAGTTGCTGCAATAAACATAAAGCTGGCAGGAAAAAGACAAAAAATTGTCAATGTGTCGAAATGATAGACCTTAACTCAACAGTCCATGGACAGCCACTGTTACCCAGGGTTCTTTCTGGGCATTCTACAATTTCGGGCGGTCTGAAAATCAAATCTGGCATAAATGGAAAATATGAAGCCGCACTGGAGGAAGGGGCTTCGGGGTTTCAAGGGTTGCGGGTTTGGCCAAAGTTAGCTCTAGGACTTCGAGATTTGCATCTAAATCGGGGCTTTCGGGTTTCGAGATGTGTCACAGGTTGCGGGTTTGACCAATTTTTGTGCTCAGGTTTCCGGTATTTCGCTCAAAATTCCTATATTTTCAGGTTTTCGAGGTGACAGAGTCCTTGAAGTAAACTGAGATTGAAAAACCAGCTTTCAAACGCTTAAAACGATGCATAGAGAACCAATGAAAACGAAAATGCTGGAAATAATCGCAGATCAATGGTGAAAATGGCAGATTTTTGTTCAGAAAAGCAGTTTCGGATTCTGTTGTTTTTGCTTCGGGGTCTTTGGGTTTTTGCTAATTTTGGTCCGGTAAAACTGTGACGAGGTCTGGTCCCAACATGATTGCATTTTTACTGACTGAATTGAATTGTTTGCTCAAACTGTTTTAGCATCCATCAATCTATCAATAACGATAACCACGACAGTGTAATCAGTCTAAAGTGTTTGTACCAAATCAGTTTTCACTAAGATTTTCAAATTCAGTCCAAAAGCTGATGTTTAGTCAGGTTTTCTTCCAGCAGAACTTTCTGCATATTGCAGCAAAAGAAGCTGAGATACTATTAATCCTCCACAACGGGCATTTGAATTCATTAGTCAAATTTACATTCTTGTTAACATCAAAAGCAACTCTGAAAATTGCCAGCAACTTTTCAAAGGAACTTGAACAATATTTCTGCAGATGCCATCATTACAGAGTCCCAAAAAACATCAGCAATATGGGATTAGATTGATTATGTCCCTCGTATCCCTTGCAGAAGACCTTCCTGAACAGAAACTTGTAACCTATCCACGGACATGCCAAAACAAGCCAACCAGGGCAAATCACTGCCATAAAAGCTTGTCAAAATAATTCTATTTCAAGAAACATCTTTGAAAACCTATAAATCAACAAATTAATGTCCTTCTAACAAAAAATCTCATCCACGTAGACCTTGCCTGTAAAATTTGAAGGTGTTGTGGAGCAGTGGTGTAATCCTCTGACTTTGCAGCCAGAACAGTCAGGTGGAGTGGGTTCGAAACCCGGTAGGAACCCACCACTTGAACGTCATGACAAGGGGTAGCGGACTCGATTAGCTCCTAGCTACTTCTGCGATCCCAGCGCTTAGCGCTAAAAACCGCAACTTCACCTTCACCTTCACCTGTCAGCTATTCTAAAGGCCGGTCTCTACTAGATGATTTCTAGACGATCGTCTTAAAACCTTGCGACAACACACTGACAGTAGAATATTTCTGATCACCGCTTCGAAAAACGAAGAGCTAGAATCGCGACGATGATATGTTCATTATTAGTATGTCATTCCAAGTTATTCCAAGACAAGTCCAAGATAACCAATCCATTGTGACAAATCCGAGAAGTTAGTGATTCCAGGCAGCACTACATGATTACTGAAGTTTCGAAGCAATGCTGTGCTTCATCTTCAGAATAGCACGAGGCTAAATTTATATCCATAAAGACTTCGAAAACATTTGAAAAGTCGCTTCAAAAAAATTTGCTGGATGAAAAGAAGAAGTGGTTCCTATTTTTCGTCTGACGAATTTGTTCCGTGAATTCCCGGCTCGATGAAATTGAATTTCGATCAAGCTCAACTGAGTGGCGATGAGCTTCTATCACATTTGAAAATTCTAAAAAATGTGTAAAATATCGTTCGACTAAAATTTTTTGTTAGAACTGCTAAAAAAGTTCTATCTGGACGAGAATTTTGTTAGAAAGACATTAAGTAATTAATCAATTAATATGTTTTCAAGGATGTTTGGGAATAGCTAAAAGGTCTATTATTGAGTAGCAAATCCTCTCGAAAAGAGATGAATTGCCTAGGCGGTATGCTACCCCGTCGCCTCTTGAAGATTGGTTGCAGTGGCCTCAAGTCGTGCAAGTGGGGGATCAAATTTATGAATTCAAGGTGAAAGCTTAATGGCATGAGCCAATTTACCACCCAACTTTGTGGGCAGCGTGAAAATCAAAGCAAATGACTTCTCAAGTGCTGTGGTGCATTTTCAATAGCAAGGAGGGATACCATAATGCTGTTTTTATTTATTGTTCGTTGTGGGAAATCTTCATGTCATGCTCTCTTCAAAGCCATGCATATAACTTCATGTAGCTACCTGGTAAGTGAAAATCTTTCATCTTTCGGAAATTAACGAAATTCGATTATAAAATTGCCGATTTTTCAATTTCCTTACTGCCTATTTGTGTCAACAAACAAGTAAGTCTATCGTGGAATATCGCTATCTGTTCTTCGTAGAAGGAACGAAGAAATTAGGGCATGAAGATCATATTGCGAACGATATCTATAAGAAGTCTACAATTTGCAATTTCATGTGAACTATTCGATACCTACACAACTGTAAATGTGAAACTTCATCATGGTCACGAGGAACCAATCTAGATTGTTGTGCATGTGCGATATGAAAATTGAATTTGATGATCAGTTCTGTTGTGATTTGTAAATCTTGTGGTAGCTTTTAAAGCACAAATTCCCACAAATATTCCACGCCATTTCAAAGCATTGCAATATTTCTAAAACTAGCGATAACATTTGTTAGTGAATGCAGCGTTTTTGGAAATGGGAACAAACTGCACTAACATATAGAATGGAATAAAAGTAATAGGCCTTGTTCATTCCGTTGACACTGGAAGATGCCTTTGCCCACCCCCCCCCCCCCCCCTGTCTCGCAACCCCTCATTCTTGCAGTCAGTTCAGTTCTGTTGGCATCGCATCACAAAATCACTACTTGTCTCCCCGCCCACTGTCTCAAAACACGCATTCATCCCATGGAATGAGAGACTATTAAGAAGGCTCTGATGCGACGTTTTCGTTATTCTGGGATCAAAATAGGTTGTTCACAGGAGAGCGGATTGCAGGATTGCCATATTTCCATAAACCGACAGTAAGTAAGAAAGAAAGACAGAAAGAACGAGAGAAAGAGAGAGATCGTAGTTTTTTGATTCTTTTGAAATACTTCGAGGCTAACGCCGCAATCAATTTGGTCTTGGCCGTAAATCCACAGAAAGAATTCTTAGTGATCGGTAATGTAATCAAATTTTGTTGATTTTGCAAAAGGTGAAAGATTTCTTTTCTTCACCGGTATTCAACTTCATTGGGTGTGTTTGAGAGACTTGGGCGTGACTCCTTTCCATCGGTATTTTTTCTTCCCTAAAATCTATTCGCAGCAATCACCGATTGTTTTTGGGACTACATCAATTATAAACATTCACTGCAACGACAATAACTATCTTTGCTTTAAGTCTGTAATATTTACAAATTAAATTTGTTATTGCTTATTTCACATAACCCAATATTAATTTCTTACAATATCGCAGAACATTACAATCTTTTAAACGCAACAAAAATTTAGCATTGTCTTCAAAATATCTTTAAAATATCATTGTCTGATTAGACCGGCTGTGCCAAACAAGTCTTTGACTATTTGAAAGCCTACAATAAGCTGATCCCCCTGTTTTCTAACTTTTTCTTTTATAGTTACAAATCTGCTACGGACATAGCTTGCTGGTAAAATTTCACCTCCCTACCAATATACCGACTAATACAATTTATAGCTGTGTTAAAAGAAATTTGGCTACACGATGAAATTTTGGTGACTCTTTAAACTCAACAGCTTGTTTGGCATCCGGTACTAACTCAACAATCTAATTCAACTATTTACATGATCGAGACAAATTACAAAGCTGATATAAATTCAAGTCAATTCATCAATCTAAGTGCGTTGGAATTTGAAAGATCAAAACTAAACGTTAAGTTGAATAGTGTGTGATCATGAATTATCTCATGAATCAAATTGAGTAAGTGAATTGTCAATAATTTAAACGAAGTGCGTCAAGGATTCAAATCAAATAATGAAAGAAGAAAATAGATTAAAAATAAGAAATAATTGTTTATCAAATGATTCACAAAACTGTGTTAAAAAAATGAACATTCTAGAAGTCAGATTCTTGAAGTTGATCAAAGAGTTGATCTAAGTTGATCAAAACATATAAATTCATTGGCGAAGAACACGTTTTTCTTTGACAAAAGACAGCAACAGTTGCTGCTACGTCATGAAACACCTTGGCAAATTTTCCCTGGTTTAGCGATTTCCCCCTTCCAAGCATATTATGGGGGAGGGGGTGCTTCTAGCTAATTGCAATGAGTAACAATGCGGAAAAATCCATTGTCGTTAAGAAATGGCCTGGGTATTACAAGGACTTTTGGCGGGTATTGTCACGGGTGAAGCAAGAAAAAGTTTATGTATTTGGCGGGCTATGAAATAAAAAGTATTTGAGCGATATTCAAACCAGAAATGTTAATCTAACACAAAGATTAACCTAGATAAAAAAATTTTGTTTGGTAAAATCATATGTCTTTAAGACCCAAGAATGAGGAAAATACCTGTAATGGGTTTGTATGGGAATAGAGAATTCCACATTCCATTCTGGTCCATGGTTTATGTGGCATTGAAGTTTACATTGCCAGTTTGAGGAATACAGTTGGAATTTGAATAGAGGGTAAATCATGGACCAGCCCTTTACCAGTATTTTCCTAATTTCTGGATCGATAAGATTAGTAGCCTGCGTGCAAACTATACCCAAGGAAAAGGTATAGTCTGCGTAACGCCGCCCACTTTTGTGAAGTGCGTGCTTCAGCATTTATTTGATAACAAAAAAACGTATTGTTGTAACAGCCAATAACATTGCTTTCCTGTGAAACGAGGAAGCAATCAGATTTGAGAACGGCTATCATGTGATTAAATCTCAGGTTTCACTTTGTTTTCTAAGCAAACTTAATTAGCAACACAATGCTCTGGAATTTTAAGTACCCAGCGGCAGACAATAGGCAGACGTTAAGGAGAAAAGGCCATTCAAACTGCTATCGAAATGGAATGCTGACGCATACAATACACGAGACTGAGCGGCGTTGCGCAGACTATACCTTTTCATTGGGAATTGTCTGCACACAGGCTATAAGATTAGGGATATTAGCAAACGAAATTTTACATCTAAGTCGGCTTTTGACTGATAGAATAACATTTTATGTTTTAATATCAGCCACATACTTTTTATTCCACAGCCCACTACACGCGTAAAATTCTTTTGGACTCATCCTGTAGATTGAGGCCCCGTTTACACGGGATCGGATCCAAATGGGATCGGATCCATTTGGATCCGATCCACTTTTTGAGGAGCGTTTACACGAGATCGGATCCAGAACTGTTCGCGTTTACACGGGATCGGATCCATTTGGATTTTATGAACTGTTAGCAGCGCTCTATTAAACATTTTCTCTTATTTTAATCAGATTCTTTGAAATTTTGCACTCTAATAGACTCTGTCTCATCTCTGATTCCCCTCTTTAAAATGTCAGCAAAGGATTTTCAGTTTAATCGTCTCACTTCCTATCCGTACCAGTTTGGATCTGATCCCACCCGTTTACACGAGACCTTTTTGGGATCGGATCCAAACGGGATCACTTTCGAAAGTGATCTCGCTTGGGTACGGATAGCAGATCCAAATGGGTTCGGATCCGTCGTGTCCCGTGTAAACGCAAGGCCTATCCGTTACAGTTTGGGTACGGATCCATTTGGATCCGATCTCGTGTAAACGGGGCCTGAAGCCAAATGTTTCTTGCAATTGAAAGTATTTGTTGTTTTACTGCGAAATGTTTCTTTATTTGTTTCACTTTCCGGCAAAATCATGAAACATTCTCAAGCAACTTTTCTGTCCATGACATTTGATAATAATTGTTCTTCAAATACGCTTGTCCACTCATCACTGACATGAAATTTCTGTTGACTAATCCTCAACAAGGATCACCTGAGCTCGTTAATTCACGGTAATGAATGAAACAGTCATGAGCGTAGGGGGAGATAAAATTTAGGGAGGGGGCTGCCCGATAAAAAAAAATCCATTTTTTAAGAAAATTTTGCCGGAATTTAGGGTGATTTTCTGCCCGATTATGTCAGATTTTTGCAAATTTCTCCAACGTTCGAAGGGCTGCAGCCCCCAGCCCCCAGTCCCTTGTCTCCTACACCTAAGAAAACAATTTTTGACAGCTTTGAGGAAACACAAGAAACAGAAGTTTTCACTCTGCAAAAAGAAACAGAAAGAAACTCAAAAGGAAGAAAATCGGAAGAAATTTAGAAATAATTTGGCAAGTGTAGATACAACCTGGCTCTGTCTTTCTTTGCAATCAGCAAGAACGTCTAAGCCTGCAAAGGAAAAAGTTAAGTAAATTTCTTGCGGAACAATTTCCAATCTTAAATAACATCGTAAAAAACTTGAAACGCAACATAATGCATTGTAATCTGTAGAAAGAAGACTGTTAACTCCTGTAAAACAACAAAAATCAAATTAATCTATAACTTGGGAGAAAACTGTTGAATTCTGCAAGAGAAACAAAGAATTAACCTGAAAAACCCTTGCAGGAGAGAAAAGAAGTTAATAGTTGCAATAGCAACAACAGCTTTAATTGACACCTCAATTCAAAGCGATCAGTGACTGTAGACAAAGGAAGTTCCCTCAACCGGTAAATCAAAACAAACACGGCCGTAAATGTTGCCCCGAAACCAATAGAGCAAGCTCTTTCCTTGTGTAAGCAAAAGGTGGCTTTCAAGAGAAGATATGTGCTTATGACGAAAGAAGAAGGGTAAATCTAAAGTTCTGTCGCACGGATTTTGTTCATTTGATTCAGGAGCTGTGTGGTAATTGTTTCATTTAAGCTCAAAATACCCGAGAATGATAATGTCTTCTGCTCGCTTTCTGAATCAAATAAACAAGATCGGCGAGACAGAACTTTAGATTTACCCTTCTTCTTTCATTCTAAGCACATAGCTTCTTTTAGAGTCCACTTTTCGCCTCCACAAGGCGAGAGATTGCCCTACTGGGATCGAGGCAACTTTTGTGGCAATCGTGGAAAAATCTCACAAAAAGCGTCTCTACGAAAACTGTATCAGGATAGAAAGCTCATTCTATAAGATCTCAAGCAAGCAAACGGTTAGATAGGGATTTCATTCGCAAGCTTGGGGAATGTTAGCCTGTTTTTACAGCTACTTCGAATATGCCTGACATGAAAAGCGCTGCCGAATTTGAGCGGTAATTCTTTGCCATTTACAGGCAGGTTAAAGGGATGTTGGGAAAAGACAATTTTCTTGAACTTTCTTGATGTCATACTAAACCCTGACTGCTAAAAGGTAATATCATTGTCTGTTTTGGCTTAGAAAACGAGCAAAAGTGATTTGAAATTTGCCTCTTGACGTCGAAAAAAATTGTACGAATTTAAGGAATGTCTCTTCTTGGTAAATGAATGGCACAAAATAGAATCTCTGGGTCAAATCAACAAAGAAGGAAATATTTTTCATCGCATGACCTTTCTGATGAACTGAAAAAAGTTCTTGTTTAAGCCCTCTTATTGAATAAAAAGGTAATTCTTATAGCAAGCTAAATTTTTAATTACATGAAAATTTAAGTTTTTATGATCTACTTTCTTTTGATAAAATACAAGTATACGGCTTCAGATTACTATCGAAGAATGCTGCATTCTTGAGGGCAAGTTAAGTAATAAGAAAATGAAATTTGCCTTCCCTTAGAAAGTAACTTATATATAGTCTAATGCTCTTTTGCAAAATGAACAAGAAAATGTTGTAATATTTGCAAGGATGGCTAAATTTCCCCTTGCCACAGTCGCGTATTTGTGAACATGTCCGTACAATTAACTGACAAAGGAATATCTAAGGATTAGAAATCAACTTTTTTAACCAAACAAAGATGGTTTCTTTCTAGATCTAATCACACATTGCTCTTAGGCTAGGGTCAAACGTCGCATTTTGGTCGCAACGAATCACCGAATACAACTATTTGATTCTGCGCACCTGGGCCTTAGCGCAGACATTCTATCAACAAGTGCGCTACTGACTTAAACTTGCGGAAATAATCAATTTACCTTTCTTAAGTTCTTTATTAAATTGATAAGTTCTAAACCTTTTGCTCTGCAAAATTTGCCCTTGCTACAGTCGTCTATTTTCGAACTTGTCCGTACAATTAACTGACAAAAGATTATCTACGGATTAAAAATCAACTGTTTCATGCAAGCAAAATGCTTGTTCTCCAAGAAATGACCATTTTTACACATTGCAGGTCAGATTTTTGATAGCGTAGACATTTTTATCAACAATGTGCTACTCAAATTTGTGGAAATAATCAACCTAATCTTTCAAAGTTTGCTTGTTTTGTATGCAACTAAGGACGCTACCTTGAATAGCACATGGCTCAAATCTTTGCAAAAACGTTGAAATTGTGTAAAATGTTATTGTCTAATTCTTTCAACTGAATGAATCGAAGGGAACTTTAGGCCATTCGCAATAATTCCAGAAAGAGCATTTTTGATATCGTCAATATTTCTAGACTTACGGCATTTTAAAATTTCTGCTAGTTTTGAAGTTGTGACGTTATCAAATTGCTAAATCGTAAACCACAATAGCTACAAGCTTCTACTTGCTACAATCTTGTAGTATTTCTTGTATTGGTCAGTGAACGGTATCAGCTGTCAGAAAAGATTACCACGCAGGGAATCAGACACGATTTTTGATTGGTCAACGCAGACAGATGTCAGAAGCTGCAAATCACCGTAAGTATTTTTTACAAAGATTAAACTGTTCACAGTGATCCAGAATGGCAAAATAATGTAATAAATGCCAAAAAATGAATGTTCTCAAAATTAATCAAACTATAGCTCTTTTGAAAGAGCAATGATTGACAATCAACATAAAAGAAGAATTATCAAAATCGGACCAGTGAGAGCCAAGAAACTGATTTTTGAAGTTTCAAGATATCACAAGTTTACAAATTTCACATCAAAAAGACAATGATCACTCCATTTACGCTAACTTCAAAATTCAATTTCTCTGCCTACACTAATCCGATTCTTGAAATTCTTGTTTTATTTTGATCGTATACATCTCAGCATCATTTCTGACTCATATAATCGAGAAGAAAATTGAGAAATTTCACGGATTTCGCGAATTACGAGATAGTACTATACTAGAGTATAAAAAGCTATATTTTGATAAAAACAGTTAAAAATCTAAAAGACGGGGTCAAACGGTGTCTTAGCAAAAAATATAATAATTAACTAGAACATGTCTCGAGTGCATCTGCCAAAGGATATGTTCAGGAACCTTCTGCGAAAAATTTTATGAAAGTTTCAGAATGTGAGGTCATTTTCTTAAAAACGACATGTGGTCGTATGTTAAATCAGTATCGTTTTATGTTGATTGAATTACTGTTTAAATAATGCCCTAAACTCATTTCAAATCAAAGCAAAGTCAATCAACTGAGTTGTAAAAATTCGCAATAGTCGGAAAAATTGAAAATCAAGATACTTTAGCGTACAGTGGATTGAAGGAACGACACTTCTTCTTTCTCGTTATGATGTCTGAACTGAATATTACATCAAATAATATCAAGTTCTGTTTCGTACCACAAAGTTCTTTCTCGTCACTATTTAGAGTGTGAAAATTTGAGTTATTGCTTGCTCTTGAGCTTTAGTATCCTAGTTGACTGTTGTTGGCCGTACTCTCTATAGTACCAGTACAGATGGTCATTGATCTGATTGATGATTTTAAGAAGAAGGCAAAAATCTTTTCTTCTGTTGTACTACTTTGATGTTTGCCTCACAGTTCCGAAAACGTACACAATACTTGACTATCGACGTTGATGAACTGAAGCATTTCACATGTTTTATGATGCTGCACTTAGTAATCAATTTTCCCGGCGTAAAGATTTTCGTCTGTACAACAAATGCTTGCCCATAACTAGGAGCTGTTTGAAGTTCTCATTAAGTTCTCAAAAAGGCTCTCTGATAGCTGATCGGTTTGAAAGCAGGCCAGACGCCTTAAACAAACATGTTTGGAGCAGGCCTAGGATGAAGAGCAAGACAAACGTCTGTGCAGCTCGACTTATGTGACTCTTCGTCAGAATGCTCATAGCGTCTGCCCAGCTGTAGTAAAAGCGAGCCACATTCTGAAAAAGTACCATCGAAGTCGGACGATAATGACACTGGAACTCAAGGGGAAGAATTAAGTCAAGCTTTATGGTCTTAATGGTGATAAGACAGAACGTTGTGCTATAAAAAAGAATTTGTTGATACGACTTGACGTAATATTCAGTTCAGACATCATAACGAGAAGAAGTGTTGTTCCTTCAATCCACTGTACGCTAAAGTATCTTGATTTTCAATTTTTCCGACTATTGCGAATTTTTACAACTCAGTTGATTGACTTTGCTTTGATTTGAAATGAGTTTAGGGCATTATTTAAACAGTAATTCAATCAACATAAAACAATACTGATTTAACATGCGACCACATGTCGTTTTTAAGAAAATGACCTCACATTCTGAAACTTTCATAAAATTTTTCGCAGAAGGTTCCTGAACATATCCTTTGGCAGATGCACTCTAGACATATTCTAGTTAATTATTATATTTTTTGCTAAGACACCGTTTGACCCCGTCATTTAGATTTTTAACTGTTTTTATCAAAATATAGCTTTTTATACTCTAGTATAGTACTATCTCGTAATTCGCGAAATCCGTGAAATTTCTCAATTTTCTTCTCGATTATATGAGTTAGAAATGATGCTGAGATGTATACGATCAAAATAAAACAAGAATTTCAAGAATCGGATTAGTGTAGGCAGAGAAATTGAATTTTGAAGTTAGCGTAAATGGAGTGTTCATTGTCTTTTTGATATGAAATTTATAAACTTGTGATATCTTGAAACTTCAAAAATCAGTTTCGGTCACTGGTCCGATTTTGATAATTCTTCTTTTATGTTGATTGTCAATCATTGCTCTTTCAAAAGAGCTATAGTTTGATTAATTTTGAGAACTTTCAATTTTTGGCATTTATTACATTTGCTGGATCACAGTGCTGTTGCTCTGTATACAGTATACAGGGCCGAGGAGAGGGGGGTTAGGGGGGTCAGAAACCTGGGGCCCATAACCATGAGGGGCCCATAAATAATAACTGAGTTTTTTCGAAATAAGGCTTCAATGGGTGTCTCTAGACCTCGGCCAGTGCTAATATAAGGACCCGCCCATCATTAATTTCTCAATTGTCATAATGCTTCAAAAATCAAGAAGAGACTGAAAAACAATAGTTCCAACATTTCCTTATACCTTATAAGCAGTTAAAGTTAAATACATCTTGTAAACCATTGAATTTTACCAGATGAGCTAGAAAAAATTCCCGAAAATTCATAAGACCACAAATGTTACACGGATTTGAACGGTTCAGATTCTTGTTAAAAGATGAAAGACGAACAAATTTTATTGATTTTTTCAACTTTCTTGTGAGCACTGAAAATATAGTAAAATTCGACTTCACAGACATTTTGGTTGCAAAGTGCTCGATAGGAGCCCAAAACATTTGATGAAATCGCAAGGAATCTCCTCACACGAAAATATACGCAAGGGCATTTCGCCTCTCTTAGGTGTGATAAGAGACACATTTTCGAACAACTATTGGAGATTTTCAAAGTCATGGCAAACATGGGCAGAACTGAACATTGTACATTCTTCGTTGTTCTGTGCGACGAGTTTCTTTGTGATTTCATCAAGTGCTTTGGGCCATTTTTTAGGCATTTCGCAATCATTAATTTTCGTTGAGAAAATTTATCTATATTTCCAGAGCTCGTAAATTCGCAAGAAAATTAGAAAAGCACTGCAATATCTCGGCTCTCAAGCAAAATTCGATTCTTTCTAATCGATCAATTTTCAGCTGTTGATGTTTGAAAAATTTGAAGAATCCCAAAAAAGGTGCCCATACAGATGGTTGTCTACTAACTGTTAATTGTTATTATATAATGATTCTAGACTAGCTTGTTATATGATTTTATGATTGTATCTAGAAGCGGAAATCGTGACCAGAGCGATTCTAGCAACCTTACTTTTAAAAATTTCCCGCTAGGTGGGTGCGCCTCTGGAACTCATTTGACAAGGGGCCCATGCTGCAATCTGACCCGGGGCCCACAATTTCTCTCAGCGGCCCTTTGTATACTCCATCACGAAACAGGATTGTGAATAAACAAGGTTCATACAAGGTACGGGCCCTTGATGCAACCTGCCAATTTTTGGATTTAACAAGTTTTGGTTCAACATAGAAAATGAAGGATTTGTAAGTACCTTGTGATAAACATTTTGCCTGTGACATTATTAACAGGGGTTTCTCGTCGAGTCTGCCTGTGATAGTAAGTGCTTCAGAAGATGATACGACACTCGGTATTATAGAAGGTATATTGCAGCCCTCTTAAAGTCTTTAGATGTTGAGCAGCACCAAAAACTTCATGGAAATTTGTCTAATGTTCTCTCCCTAACAATATTCGCCCCATTTTCGCCCCAAACACATTTGCTAGCTCCAATTTATTGTTCGAATACGTTTCAAAAGGTTGAAATAAGGTCCTCAAAGTGTTTGTTTTTAGTTTCTCGATTTATCTATTGCAGAATTAGCGCCAGAGCAAGGGGCATTTTTCCGTCGCTTGGCGTTGCCTAGCAAACTGCAAATCCATAATGGCTTCAAATCTGCCCATTTTCTGGGCAGACATTATCGAAGTCTACTTAGGGTGTTCATTTGGCTTCGTGATCAGCGTATGACTGCGACGTAAGGACAACCTGGGAACGAGGTTGGTAGCTTGGGTGAAGCCACCATACAAACTGCCGAAAACAATGCACACGTGTATAAAACAATGGCGCTTACAGATTTGTTTAAAACGGTGGCCTCGGTGGCATTGTGGTAACGCGTCGGGATCACGATCCAAGGGTCGTGGATACGAAACCAGCACTGGCTACATTTGAGGAAAGCATCCTTGGGCAAGGTGTTAACACAAATTGTGCCTCTCTCCACCCAGGAGTATAAATGGGTACCTGGTTCGTGGTTATGAGCGCCGTCTGCGGCTGCACCCTGCTATATGCTGTTAAGCATAGTGACAAGGTGTAAAATTGGTTGAGTAGCCATCGCTTAGATATAAGACTGTAAAACTCCTTTTACTTTTTTTAGATACAATTTTGGACGAAACTCCTTCAATGAAAACCGATAAACTGACTGTATCCATTCTCAAATTCTAAAGCAAACTCACCGTATCAAATCCTCGCTTATTTGGCATGATTTCAGCATCTAGCATGATTCTGACACCATACCATTTGCTTTGCAACTACAAAATGTGAAAGTACTGATGTTAGGATGTTAAAGAAACTAAAGTAAGAATTCGTTTCAAAGCAACCACCTATTTTGCCTTTTTTGTCTTACAAAACAGCAATAACTAACTTGTTATCTGTATTTAGATGAATGTTTCTTCAAGCCACAAATGCAAAACCCCCTTCCTGTAAGCTATTTTCATGATTAGTACCTAGAAAAGCGACACAAATTTTTCACCGACCTAGATCTTTGTCTGCTTTTACAGCTCCAGGGAAATAAGAAAAGGTCCCCACTGATGCAACAAAAACAACAACAATAAAATTTGATTCGATGAGATGAAAACTGAAGGTCCATGTGAAGTAAAGCTAATCTCTTTGCAGACTACATGATCTAGTTTCTTTTGGTAATCGCGCATTTTCTTACCTTTTCGTAATACTGGAATTTCCCATCAGCAAAGTCGACCAAAATTTCCTTGAGATCATTTTCCTTTGTGATGTCAAAATGGGTCAACTCTTCTGATAAAGGCTTGCAGATATTTTCCAGACTTGTTTTCGCTAACTTACAATTAGCAGAGGCCTATGAAGAAAGAACAACGAAATCGTCATGCCATAATAAATCTTGTTCGCATTTTACACGCTTTGCTCTCGTGTCCTATTCAAACAGTCTCCGTTTACGTGATGCACGATATAGGTACTTAAACTGTGTTCACCTGGTATGCCATTTCTAAGAACACCAGAATACATCACTCGCCCCAGACTCTTTTCAAAAGGCCAGCCCGGTAAACCCAATAAAAGCACACTTCTACCCCTCAAATCGAAAAAAGAATCACAGACTTGGAATCAATCAGCGATGCTTACTGTTCCTATTAAGCTTATAAAGATATCATAATTTTGTCATGTCAGTGACACCTTTAAGGGGCTGTGCTGACCAGCATGCCTGAAAATTCTGACAACAAAGCCCAACCAAGAGATGGCACGTGTAAGGCATGCTAATTAAGACAGATCCGTTAAGAATTATTTATTCAATACCATATTCAAGCTTCTTCAGCGTTTCTTAGAAGCTTCCCCGAATGCTCGTTGTCGGAATAGGCGGAGGATTTCCTATGCCAGCCTAAGCATTCAACGGCCGGCTTTATGAAACCATGCCCTTTGTCAAAAAAGTATCCGCGTGATACTAAGAAGTATCGCAAATCGTGGGAAATTAGACATTGCATTTGTGAGTAAGAATGTGAAAAAAGATTAGTCTTAATAAGTAATAGGTTCCTTCCAGGTCAACACTTTCACTTCAAGGAAGGAAGAAAGTTGCAAGAAATTTGTGTATGCATTTTGATAAAGATGGATCTTCATAATGAAGGTTTTTTGTATTCCGGTTGCCCAACTTCAATTACCGTGCCTATTTTTGAGCTACCTATGTAATCTAGCAATCATAACATAACTTGTATGCACTGTGAATATTTATTTTATGTCACTTGTGTTTGAATCTGACATTATTGGTTTATGAACGTGTTCAATTCAACTAAGGCCTCGTCCACACGTATCCGAATATTTCTGAAAACGCATCTTTTTTTATCTGCATAAAAAATATCCGCGTCTACACGAGGAGCGTTTTCGAAAATATCCCCGTCCACACGAAAACGCTGCTACATGCAAACTTCGATGCTCAAACTTCGATAAAATAAAAAAGACAAGAAAAATGCCCTAGCTTGATCCCTAAAGATCCGTGCGCATGCTCTGATGTGTATTGAATCGATACTGTGACGTCAGCGTTTTCGAAAAGCTCCATCTTCACCCGTCCTCACGACAACATGAAAACGGCGTTTTCAAAAATATCCACTCTGAAGAGCGTTTTCGAAAAGCCTCGTTTTCGGTGACAGAAAACGCCGTCTCCGTGTGGACTCTAACCCAAAACGGACAAAAAAGATGATTTTCAGAAATATCCGGATACGTGTGGACGAGGCCTAAATAGCATACGAATCCCGTACGAATTATGTTCTACCTACACCGCAACCTGCATGATTTACCGAGTGAGACAAAATAGTTTACACGTTTGGTGGACTGTTGAATAACAATTATGTGGCCGATATTCAAAACTGAAATGTTAATCGATCAATCAACGGCTAACTTACATGAGAAAATTTTGTTTGGTAAAATCACTCAAGAGAAAGCAAGGCCTCTAAGCCTTCCAACAAAACAATGACATTTTTCAATATGGTTTCAAAGACCTAGTTACAATAAATATCGTAAAGCACGCCTACAACAAGACTGTTTTACGCATAGAGCTTCGAAACTCGGAGTAATGAAATAACAGGTTACCTTGTAAAAAAAGGTTTGCCCAGCTTTCTCCATGCAGACAAACATCACTATAAACCGTTGAAAACAGTTAATGGATTTCAAGTTACATCGAAGTTCTTTCCGGTATACATAATTTAAAGTTCGCTTTTCGCAGAACCAAACTTGATGGTCACTTTGGTGATTCATGAAATTGAAGAATAATAAATTTGAGTTTAGAAAAGACTGTCCAGGGTCCAGGGAATGATTGGAACCATATCAACTTCGAAAATTACCAGTTGGTAAGTGAAATAAAACATGCCTAATTCTGTCGCACCTAAGGAAAACAAACTATCGGGTGATCCAATTCCAAAAAACTTCAATCAAGGGATGCCTACTGTCCGAAGAAAGTCTCAAAAACGTAGACATCCATTCACTTGAAAGACTTTTCCTCGTTTTCCAGTCGATGTTTAGGCATTCACCAAGGGTGTTAGGACACGGATGTTTTAATTGATTATTTATCTACCTTGTTTGGATCCCTGTGTCTTGTTTTGTTGTCTTGTTTTCTGTTCTGTTTCGTCTTCAACTGAGCGTGTTAGGCCCAACCGCTCTCAAGTTGTTCGAATAGAGCTCCCTTGTATTTCTGTGTCTTAGTGCGCCTAAGGGAGATCTATTCGAACAACTTGAGAGCGGTTGGGCCTAACAACGCTCAGTTGAAGACGAAACAGAACAGAAATCAAGACCACAAAACAAGACACAGGGATCAATAATCAATGGTAGATAAATAATCAATTGAAACATCCCTGTCCTAGCACCCTTGAATTCACAGCGTAAATTGATCAAGCAGTACCTCAAGAGAGAGCTAAACCTTCCCATTAAACAATGACATAAAACATTTGTCAAAATGGTTTCAAAGACCTAGCTACGATCGGCTACGATCTGGCTCGTGAAGATTTTCTTTGGTCACTCAGTAGGCATTATGTTTTGTGACATGGTCAAACTTTGTTTGGCAAACAAATCTCAAATGCCCGGGGGGGGTACTTCACTTTGGGTAAGACGGGGATGTGCGCCAGTTTTGGGTAGTTTTTGGCCTGAAAATTCTGGGATTGGGGTATCCTTTTACTGGAAAATTTCTGTGATTGGGGTATACTTTCACTCGGAATTTTGGGATTGGGGGTTACTCAAAATTCTGTAATGGGTGTTGAATGAAAGTACAACTGGATAAATTTTCGAGCAACACGTTGGTCAATTTCAGGTGAACTGATTTCAAGTATTTTTGTGTTGAAAAACGTCCTCAGATCAGAACCTCGTTCCAATGGCCACTTGGAACCAAAATAACCGTTCCCAGCCCTCTATCCCTTATCCTTTTGACGTCGAATTGCTTTTGTTACTTCTTCGATTGGGTATCAATATCTGACAAATTTTCTGGGATTGGGTATCAATATCGGACCAAATTTCTGGGATTGGGTCGTAACAGAAATCCTTGCGGCGCACACCCCCGTATGAATTTATAGTGAAGTACCCCCCCCGGGCTCAAATGTTTTGCAAAGAAAGTTTGTTCATACTTTGGTGATAGCTGCTGCATTTACAGCCAGGCCTAAAAACTCACCTCTGCCCATTTTTGAGTTGTTGTTGTCTTTGTTGAAGAATCTGTATCTTTGTTATTCTGTCAAAAAACACAGGGAATGATTGAAAAGATTACCATAGCAAAAACATCACAAAAATATTTAAAGGGACGATTTAAAGGAGTTGCTTTTGACTTACACCAGAATTCATCTCGATTAGCGATTACAGAAAAAGGAAATTCTCTCAACCAGTAATTCAAATTGGAGCAGAACTGAGTCGCCAAAAAATACTACAAGCAAGCCATCTATCAATCGGTTTTGGAACGAAACAAATAGATTGTCCCTTTAGCTATTCCCTTCTCCTTCTCCTCCGCTCCTGAAACCATTCTGGCATGCATAACGAGCACGCGAGCTACCTGGCTTTCAGAACAGCATTTGCAGCTTTGTTTGATTGTTCTGAATAATTGGTTGAGAGAATCTCTTTGTCTGCAATCGCTAATCGCTTTGAATTAAAGTGTCAATCAAAAGTAAATGATGCCCTTGTGTTAATTAATTACACAGTGTGTTACCAAATCTACCCTAGTTATTCAATTCAAACCAAACTTTCATGTTTCATTACAAATTTCATCCTTTATGCATGCATTGGGCTCCATCACCTTTCCGCTCTGGTGAGCAAGAAAAGGAACATGGTTTTCAGAAGTCCCCCCCCCCCACTTCCAGAAACTATTAATTGCTCTGGAACCAATCAGTCTATCAGAAGTCTGCAAAGGGTATGCTATTACCCATATTCGTAGCAATCGAAAGATATATCAAACAAAAATTTTTCTTTTCGCAGCTTTGGAGAAAAATCATTTCAAATTATTTTACAAGTTTCAGAAGAACTTCACTAGCAGCTCTGCTAACCCTAGCCCTAACCCTAATCCTAACCCCAACCCTAACCCTAACCCCTTTCTCTTTTCTTCTTCTTTTTCCCTCCCGTTTATTTATTGATAAAGAGCTAGACTTAAGGCAAGTCCAGTGAAGCGCTTGCAAGCATGTGAGAAACAAACAAGATATTGACAATTCAAATTTATATTTTTCTTCCAAATCTGTTCGCTTGCACGTGCTATGTCATGATTTTCATTTACAAGCTGTGGTGTTGCCAATCTCTCTTTTCTTCTCCTTGGGATTCAAGCATATTGTTCCATAGTCCTTACAAGCGAAACAGCTTTGGATGAAACGAGATTGACCTGCTCTGTCTACCTCGAAAGAATGCTGCCTTGTTTCAAACATGCACTTTTGCTAGCGCTTCATTTTTTCGCAATTGTCTGTTGATAATCGATTGCCCAGTTTTTCTAGTGTCTGTTGTCGTGTACGTTTCCAAACTTGAGAGGAACAGCTGGCCAAGCTTGTATTTTCGTACACATATTTTGTCATTGGCGAAAGACTTTCCTTAAAATTTTTACATTAGTTAGGTTTTCCAAAAAAATACGAAAGCAGCAAACTTCGTTTAATAAATCTTTCGACTGCCAAGAATTTGGGTAATACCATAATTTTGACATAATTTCGATAGACCGACTGGTTCCAGAGAAATTAATAAGTTTCTTGAGGGGAGGCTTTCTGAAAATCGGCTTTCAGTGCTCATCAGAGCAGGAGATGCTCATACCCCGGGGGGGTTACTTGACCAGATTTTGGACGGAGACGTGCCATCGAGGTTTCAAAAACATACCCGTTCCTTATACCAATTTTTCCAAAATGTATACCCGACTTTATACCAATTTTTCAAAAATATATACCCGACTTTATACCAATTTTCCGAAAATGGATACCGGATCCAATACCAATTGTGAAAATCGCGAAAAGTGATACCGTTCCTTATACCAAATTCGTGAAAATCGATACCGTTCCTTATACCAAAATCGTGAAAATCGATACCCTTCCCGATGGCACGTCCCCGTACCCAAAATATGTATAGTACCCCCCCCCCCCCCCCGGGGCTCATACCGGCAAATGAAAACCAATCGCTTCCTGAATACATTTTTCTATAAAAGAAGCATTTAAATATCTTGAAATGACCTCTTCATCATCGGAGCAAATCCATTGTTAATTCCTGATTTCTTTCAAGAATCTCTCGAGATTTAATTCTCCCATGATAACAAGAAAACTATTGTTGCTTTAGAATTTGATAGCTACTGTTGAGTACAGACAGATATCAGACTTCCCTCAAGAGAGATAATTTATAAAAGTTCTAACAAGAATTCAAGAGATAAATACGAAGCAGACTGAAAACTCTAGAAAATTTGCTGGGAGTAATTAACATGTAAAGATTATTGCAGAACAGATTTTGTAGCACAATGGCATTGGTTGCTTTGATTAACACCCCCAATTCAAAGCGATAAGCAACTGCAGATAAAGGAGATTCTCTGAACCAGTAAATCAAAACAAACACGGCTGCAAAAGTTGCCCTGAAACCAGTAGGGCAAACCCATGCCTTGTGGAGGCGAAAGGTGGTATTTTACTCGTTTTTTTAGAGAAATATTGTGCTTATAACGGAAATGCAGGGTAAATCTGAAGCTCTGTCTCGCGGATTTTGTGTATTTGATTCAGAAGCCAAGCAGAAGGCATTGTAATTCTCGCGTATTTAGGCCTTATTTGAAACAATTACAACACAGACCCTGAATCAAATAAACAAAATCCGCAAGACGAAGCTTTAGATTTATCCTTCTTCTTTCGTTATAAGCACATAATTTCTTTTAAAAACCACTTTTCGTTTGCACAATGAGAGAGTTTACCCCACTGGTTCGGGGCAACTTTTGCGGCTTTGTTTGCTTTGATTTACTGGTTGAGATAGTTTGCAGTCGCTAATCGCTTTGAATTCAGGTGTCAACAAAAGCAACTGATGCTATTGTCTTACGAAATCTGTCCTTATTTTATTGCAATGAAAAACGACGCAGACGACGCATAGCTGGAATTGCAACTGCGACTGCAACTGCGAACTGCAAAATTAACAAAATTTTCTTAGCAGATTCTTGCAGACATTCAACGAAAACAAACTGAAAACATCGAGAAAAATATCTTGAATTAGATTTAAAGTGCTTCCAATCATAGTCAACAAATCAGTAATGAGCACAATGAAACATCTAGATTCTGCAAAGCTGGTTTGGAAAATTTACACATTAAATAAAGAAAGTTAGCGATATGAATCTGAATTGAGTTTATGGTCTTTATGAAGAAAAGTATTTGAAGGTTCTTATGAAATTAGATTTAAAATGCTATCCAGTCACAGTTATAAATATGATTATCAGAAAAATTAAACATCTACATTCTGCAAAATTGATTTCGAAATTTTACAAATTACATCTAAAAAATTTAGCGGAATGGTTTTGCGGGAACGAGAATGAAATCTAATTTATGGTCTACGCAGAAAGGCTATCATTCGCCACACGTTGGTATTTTGAGAAATTTTGCTAAAAAATTAAGAAATTTTACCGCTGGGAAAAAATGTCTGAGCTGCATTGGTTTTCTTTCAAGGAAATTCTGGACCAATATTTAGTTATTTTCAATTAATCCCTGTATCAGCAAGATGCTCGAGTAACATCGAAACACTGGAAAAGTTCCAAAAACTTCATTTTGAAGTTCTCTCAAGGGCACAGGTAGCAAGCACGAAGAATTTATGGAACTCGTTAGAGAATCCCTTCAAATACTGCAAATCTGATAATTTTATGAAACCTTCATAAGAACAAAACTCTCACATTTCTACAAAATTAGAGATCTCCAATACTGAGAAAACATAACTTAAGAGATGGTGTTTTTGATTCGATAAGGCATCTATTTGTGTACAACTTTTTTATATTAAACTAGGATCAGGCTATAGTACTAAAAGTTTCTTAACTGGTTTCTTATTTTTTGAATGCAGAATTATTAATGTGGTCGTTAACACTGCTGCAGATAGGTTTCTTGACATTTAAGACATATAGGAATAAAAAGTGCTCTGTAGTGTTAAACACGAATGGTTAGTTAATATTGCTCAAGAATGAAGGTTCAACGATATATTTGCTATAATATCCACGCTTTTGACTGTTAAAAGTTTCTTAATGCTTCTTAGTCTTTTGAAGGTTTCTTAATGCTTCTCAGACATAGTACTACAGGTTCTTAAAATTTTGGTCATCTAAGTACTTGTTTCTTACAAACCAGTTTCTTAAAAATGTGTATTCGAGTGGTGGTATCACACTTTTTTGTAAAGCCTGGTGCTATTCAGCAAACATCCTTTGCTCTTCAAGGAATTGGAAACATTCCCTATACACCCAGTTGCTTTCAAAATTCCTTGGTATTTCCTACAGAGTGATTTAATTACTCTTGTCTGAAGTTGCCTCAGCGTGATTCGTTCCATTATTTCAGTCAGGTCTGATGTGCAGTCATGTTTTCAACTCATTAAGAACCCGCTCAGAAGAAACCCACTCAAAGAGAAGAAACTGTAGTGGCAATCCAGAAAGTTAAACACCTCCTACTTTTCCAAAAGATGGTTCCTGAGATTCGTATAAAAATGCAATAAAATTGGTCTCTCAGGAGGGGTAAGCCAGAAAATTACCACCCACCAAATTACCTACTGTAAACTTAGCTAAATGGGCAATTCCTGCGTTTTCCCAGAGTTTCAAGGGCATGGTCACGCGAAATTTTCCAGGGGGTACAGGGGCTAGCTCCACCGCTGAATAATACCAAAGAAAATAACTTTGCTTATATTATTTGGTTCTTCCGTGTAATTCTCTAAGTTTAAAGCAATCAGAAGCCCTCTGCGCATTACGACAAATTCTGAAATTCGATTGCCGAAAATTAAGAGATTCTTCCTTAAATCCCCAATTTTACAAAGGCTATCAAAAAAATCGCGGTGTTTTTAGCTACAAAAGGTGGAAGCTTCTTTCTCGAGCTCGCAGCTCGCATTTTAAATGTACTAACTCGTACTTTCAACTCGCAACTCGCAACTCGCCGAAGGCACCAACTTGCAACTCGTCACTCGCACATGGCAACTAGTACTTCACAAATACACCAAGTGTAGTGAACAAAAAGACTGTTATGGCAGAAAGTCGTAAGAATTCTTCTGAGTACTCAAAATCTGATAATTGTAAAAAAAATTCAGTACTGGGTCAAATTCTTTGTTTCTATGAAAAAATACGTGTATTGTAGAAAAACATGTCCAAAGGATTAGATTTTAAAACAGCGAGGCATCTGGGTAGAACTCCAAAATGCTATCTCAGCTGAAAAAATAACCTTGGAGCATGAGGACAGGATTTGGAATAGCAATAACACCAGCTTATGCAAAGAGGTCTTGGCAGCATTTTTTGAAGAAAAAAGTTCTCTCCTCACAACGACGAATGATTAAGCAGCAAAACATCTAGAACTACGCTTGGAAATCAACAGAAATCAACAAAACAAGACAGAGAAAACATGAATCAAATCGAGTTAATGTCTCTGTAGAAAACAGACACTCTAAACGTTTTTGATGACAAAAATTGTTTCTGCCGCGTTGCACAGTACTGTCGTGACTGTCACATTCCTTGACTTGGCTTGATCTGACTTGATGGTACCTATATACAAGAATCTCTGACCCTGGTTATGTGAAGGTCTCTTTGGGTGGGGGACTTTCTGGCAACTCGACTTGGGAGGGGGTGGTTTCTTATACGCGGGAACTTACTGTATCAAAATTTACAAGAAAACTTGCTTAGCTAAATAGATGGGGGTATAATTGAGAGGGAAGCTTATTCAACATTCTGGCTTTGAGAGGAGGGTTTTTGGAGAGGGAGCTCAATAGCTAGGGGGGCTAAGGGAGGGGTCATTTTTAATCCTGGGTACCAGAGCGGAGGATATTTCGCTAAATTACAGAAAACTTCAGTTCATACCCCCATCTTGAACATAGAAGAAGTTTTCGTTACCCATCACTTTTCAGCAAAATGGTTTAGTACCCCATCCAGAAGTCTTTGTCTATAAAACAAAGATATATTGACAGATGTCATGTTGTCCCAGGTGAATTTCATACTGGTCAAGTAATTCATCATTTCCAGATGGGTGTTCACTTTTCTTTCTATCTTTCATCGATGACTTCATCCAAAATTTTTTCAAGCAAAATAGTTTTGTACCCAATAGAAATTGTTCTTAAAATTTTCGCACCCCCACAAATGATGGAAAAAGGTTTCATACCCCAGCCAAAAATCCTCCGCCCTGGTACCCAGGATAAAAAATGACTGCTCCCTTAAGGCTGATTTCCACTCAGTAGAATTTTCCGAGCGGACTGAATTTTAAACAATAAATTGCCAGTCACGCGTAACATTCTATACAAATTCAGAGCGTCATTTTCTCACTTAAACAAAAGATTTCCTGTCCAATTGGAAAATTCTACTGAGTGGAAATTAGCCCTTAAGGGAGCTTTTACGGTATTGTGGAAAAACGTCCTGTGAACTGGATTTTAAAGGCGAGACATCCGGATAAAACTCTACAGCGCTACATTGGTTTAGCTGAGAAAAAACCTGGAAGTATGGGGACAGGATTTGGATAAGCAGCAACATGGTCTTATGCAGAAAGGTGCTGGCAGCGTTTTTTGAACAAAGAGGTTTTCACTCTCCTCGCAACTATCTATGAATGATTAAGCAACAAAACAGCTGGATTACGCTTGGATTAAAACAAAACAGGATCAAAATACAG
The DNA here is from genome assembly GCA_964020215.1 of Aurelia sp. 3 sensu Dawson et al. (2005). NCBI lineage: Eukaryota > Metazoa > Cnidaria > Scyphozoa > Semaeostomeae > Ulmaridae > Aurelia > Aurelia sp. 3 sensu Dawson et al. (2005). Next base: position 2,882,423 of record OZ026572.1, on the reverse strand, counting down.
AGAAAACATGAAAGAAGCGACTTTATGTCTGTAGAAATACAGACACTGTCAACGTTTTTGATGGCAAAAACTGTTTCTATCGCGTTACAACAATCAAGGAAGAACTTGAACAATAAAACATTTGAATAATATCTCAGAATCCAACAACGACAAATCATGTAAATCATGATAATCATGTGAATTCAACAAGAAAATCATGTTAAAATCTTTTCTTACTCAACTAGAAATCCCTCACTTCGAGGATGAGGCTCTGATTGGTGTTTTAGGGGCAAAAGTGCAAGCAAGGGAACAAGACTATCAAAACAAAGGAAGTAGAGGACAGGGTGGCAGGGTGTGCAAAAATCTTCGCTTTAGAAAGAAGACCGCGAGAGGGCGGCGAGAGTGTTCTTGCCTCGACTTTATAAAAATGTTGATATCAAAATCTTCATTGTGTTTTGCCACAACTTTCGGCACAACGTTTGAATCTGTAAGTCCCATCTGCGCTTGCAATACAATGAATCCCTGCAAATAAGACCCTACTTTTTCAAGACCCAGGCAGAAATATATTCTCATTTTAAAGGCATCTAGACTAATATCAAGATATGAGATTCGAGTCTTCACTAAAGATGCTCAGCTCTCCTATTTGTTTTGGGAATCACTATGGTCCTAATAACCAATTCTAAGATTGCAAGCAGCAGGGAAGGAGATGCAAACTTTTGCAGCCAACTGGGATAAAAATAACGTAATGACAACACTCAAGAATCAACTTTGCTACTCCTGCAATACGAACACACATTTTATCAAACTGAAACAGGTTCTTAATCAAAAGGTGAATGATTTAGGCAAAATAGCCTCTAAGTTCATTAAGCATTTTCTCCTGCACTGCTCCATCTATGATCAAATGAGTAACGATCTCTTTGACCACCTTTCAGAAATCCCACAACTTGAGCTTGACAAGTGTAACTCCGAGGCCCTGTGTGAACTACTCCTCTTTGGTGCTCCACAGTTTATTTGATGTATTATTTTGAATAAGTTTGTCCCAAGTTGGATGTTAGTTGATGACTTGCTCTAACGTAGTTGGACGTCAAGAACCGTCCAATTTTCTATTTCTTCGTGGTAAATTTACCCGACATCTAACGTGTGACAAACATTATTTTCTTGTAAAACGAATGCTGAATTGTAAAGCACCATATGCAGTAGGGACCAGATGAACACGTGTCCTTTCCTGCTGTATATGGTGCAGATGAAACCACAGGTGGCGGAGAATGGTTCAGTAATGCTTGCACGATTCAGTATTACATACAACTGTACTAAGATTTAATCACACCTGCTAGTTAACTGTGTTAAATTTCTCTTGAATCCTCTATTAATTGCAAAGACTCCCTTCTCCACATCTCTGAGTTTTCATTTAGGCCACAAATTCTGTTGTCTTGCTGCAGTTGTATTGAATTGTATTCAGTACAACTGCAACAACACAACAGAATTTGTGGCCTAAATGAAAACTCAGAGATGTGAAGATGGGAGTCAGTGTAGCTGATAGAGGATTCAAAAGAAATTTAACACAGTTAACTAGCAGGTATGATTAAATCTTAGTACAGTTGTATGTAATACTGAATCGTGCAAGCATTACTGAACCATTCTCCGCCAGCTGTAATCAAACAAGTTTTGCTTTTCCTATAGTTCTTGTTTTAATTGATGATGAAAAATATCTTTGGGAAACAAATTGGTAAGTTTTCTAATTCGTCTCACGGGGAACAAGGGAACAATCAGAAAAGAACATCCTCGTCCACCGGGCCATTTATATGACAAAAGGCCCTGGGCACGAGGTTGACAAAAGAACCGTGGCGGGAGCGAACTATGACCCCCTGGCGCGCGGCCAATTTCTGTTCGAAATTGTGAAGAATAAAAAATAGAAAAGTATCACAGTCATCTCACTTGACGGTCTGGTGCAAGAAATAACCACGGGGGGAGGCGAGGGGGGGATTATCGGCTATACTTTCTCGATCAAAAGTGCCATGAGTTGGCGTTTTCTAGGCAAAACTTGCCAAATTTTCGCAGTCTCTGGACCAAGATTTTAAAAAGATTGGGCTTTTTACAGGAATTACCGAATTCTGACATTTCTTTTACAAAAATTGTCAAAAAAGCATACCCTTGACTAGACTAAATTTGACTAGAATTGCCAAAAAGTATACCCTTGGCTAGTATAGAAATCCAAAAAAAAGATACTCTTGCGGGCGGCACATCCCCAGTTACCTTTACAAAGGGAGAACCCCCCCCCCCTGTGGAAATAACTAACAAGATGAGTGACTGCTTAGTATAGAACTTTAAAATTAAAAAATTCAAATGAAATGATTTAAATACTGTGTTTGTCATATCAAATATCCACTGTCATAAGCAGAAAAAAAATGTTGTAGGAAACCATTACCATATTTAAATAATATGACACTTGCGAAAGAAGATAACTTCATATTAACCAAAATGGTATCGCTTATATTGAGCAATAATAGCATACCAAACCTCATCCAGCCCAAAATTAAGAAAACTGTTGATAAAACTGTAGATCATCCGCAGTTTTTTATAGGTGACTCTCAAGCTGAAAACCCATGGGGGGACTTGGTAGTTCAAGGTGACGTACCTGTTGCAAAACGTTGCAAAACCATGAACCCTTAGCGGTAGTAGCTTTTAGCCTAAGCGGTAGTAATTTTTAGCCTAGTTGGTGGTAACTCGTTGCCTAAGGGGTAGTAACTTTCTCCGTAAGCAGTAATAACAATAGGCTGATTGTTCCTGAAACAATAGTGCCATCGTATGGCAGACGAGCAAGAAAATGACTTCCATTTACTTTAAAATAGTACAGGTGTAGAAGTAACGGTATAGGATAGGGATGGGAGAACCTTCTCCTAGTATGTTCAATCATTGATCAGAAATTAATTGCAGACTGAATAACTGGTTGATTTATGTCGTTACAGAATCTCACTGACAAAAACAACAATTCAGTGCGTTAAAGTTTCTTAAATCTCCGCGAACTAATCATATCAATTTTCACAACCCTAAGCGATAGTAAATTTGAAAATTTTTCGACCCTAAGACTAAGAGGTAGTAAACTGCAAAATTTCAGACCCTAAATTTTGCAACGGGTACGTCACCTTGAACTACCAAGTCCCCCCTCCCTGGGCTGAAAACGTAGACCGGCTAAAGTATCTGCATGTGATAACTGACAAGAGTTTAAGTTGGGAAGAACACATTAATATTCTCCGTGCCAAAGTATCTCGAGCAATTGGGTTTTTGAAATATGCCAGAAAAGTTGTACCTCAAAACACATTACGTAAAATGTATCGAAGTATTGTGGAGCCCCATTTTCGGTACAATTGTTCGGTGTGGGGATGCTGTGGGGCAACCAAACTGCAAACCCTACAGAAGTTGGAAAATCGAGTGGCGAGAATTGTAACCAAAAGTAAATTTATGATACGACTGCTATGGCAATAATACACAATTTAAATTGGCCAACTGTAAATGACATTATTAGAAGCGAAACTGCTACTACCATGTACAAGTCTCTAAATGAGCGTAGGGGAATATAAAACCATGAGCGCAGGGGATGTAAAACTTATTGGGGCTGCCCCATAAAAATCCATTGCTTAAGAAAATTTTGCCCGACTTTGGGCCGATTTTCTGCCCGAATATGGCCGATTTTTGCAAATTTTTTCGACGTTGGGAGGCCGCAGCCCCATAAGCCCTTTGTCTCCTACGTCTATGTGTGGTTCGTGTCAAGAGAAATATTTCAATTGTGATTTCAGCCTATGGAGATTTGAACCTATGCTTGATGCTGGATATCACCTCTGTTGTACCTAAAAGCATAAGGAAATCAGTTTCTAAGGAATTAGCATAGCAGGAGGACGACTGGCTGTAGAAAAACATCCAGATATATTCTACATGGAGGCTAAAACTGCCATAAATAGTACGAAAAAAATCGATATAGCCCGCATGGTGCCTCACAAAAGGCTCAAAAGGCTTACTGTTACCAAAACATTTAACCTGTGCTATTACAAGAAAACGCAGGCCGGCCATATAACATCTTTTAAATCCCTAGTTAATTATTAATGTGGGCTTTAAATCCAACAAAACTTGAAGTTTACAGAACCAGGGCATATTTCGCTCTGCAGAACGAATGTGATGAGCTGCTGGCTCGAAAGAATAGCAACGGAACTGTCTAATGAATTCTGTCACTGCATATTGCATGATATAAGGTAAGTTAAACTTTAGAATCGCTATAATCGTACAAAACGTGTAGCCAGCTATGCAATACTTCAAGCTGTTGAAGGAGTGTGATAAGCTGCTAGCTCGGTAGAACATAAGGGAAATGGTTTAATGAATTGGTCATCGTATTTCATATGATGTGTGGAACGCAAAATTTTAGAAGATCAAGGATGTTACAACCGTACAAAATATCTGAAAACATGAAAACATATGTAATACTTCAATCCGTTGAAGGACTGTAATAAGCTGCGAGCTCAGAAGAACGACAGCCAAATGGTTTGACGAATTCTTCACCGTATTTCGCATGATGTATGGAACGTTAAATTTCTGTAGATCAAGGATGTTAGAACCGTACAAAATATTTGAAAACATAAAAAGCTCGATGTGTAATACTTCAGTACGTTGAAGGAGTGTGACAAGCAGTGCAGTTAACTCAAAAGAATAGCGGCGAAATGTTCTAATGACTCTTATCACCCCACTTTGCCTGATCTACGGTTAAGTTAAACTTCAGTAGATAAAAGATGTTAGAATTGTACAAAATGTTTAGCTAGCAATGTAAAACTTCGATCCGTTGAAGGACTGTGATAAGCTGCTAGCTTGAAAGAATTGCAACAAAATTGTGCAATGATTTCACCACAGGATTCTGCATGATTTAAGGTAAGTTAAACTTTAAGAGATCAAGGATGGTAGAATAGAATCATACAAAACGTGAAGCTAGCTATGTAATATTTCAATCTGTTGAAGGAGTGTGATACTCTGACGGTCTGATCGTTTTTCACGGTTGTTTACTGCTGGAGGTCGACCATTATGCCTTTGGCGAGTAAACCTAACAAGACATTTTGCACGGAAAGGCATGCGTTTGCAGGGCTATTTCGCGATACATCATCATGATAGGTTTTCAACAAAAATTATGCGACAGGGTACCTACAATTGATAAGAAAATTATGCGACAGGATATCATGTTGAAGGACATTTGTTAGAGTTTTCTTGGAACAATGGATAATGTATAATTTAGGCAAAATGTTTATGCGATAGGCTATATTTTTGGGGTATCTTTTATGCGACAGGGTACAGGGTGTGGAGAGATTTGCCACACAACCCCGTCACTTCCCTAGTCAAGTACCCCCCAAGGCTTTCAGGCCACTGGAAGATGATTAGAAACACTTACTTATAAGAAACACTAGAGGCTCACACCCAGAATAAAGTTTCTTGTATTTTGATTGACATCAACTCCTGATCGGATGATCTGGGAACATTTCAACTCATGCAAACTTCATAAGAAATTGCTACCAGATACCTAGACCTCAGTCCCAGTTTCCGCTTCGTTCACTGAATTGGATCAGTTTATCAAGGAGCGCAACTACGACATGTAATCAGTCTACCAGATACCTTAGATTTAAACAGATTTTTACCCAAAGTTTAATTGATATTCATGACAATCATTGAACATACACATATGTCTAATATATCAATAAAAAACCAATGTTATCGTGTCTTATTTTCTAGGACTTTCCAAAAAAATAAATCAGAACGTTAAGGACCTTGAGCCTAAAATCACATGTATCATTGATATAAGAAACATTTCAGCCTAGGGTGTGAAAAAGTGGTTTCTTATATGCGGTGCCTTACTGTATGTCTCCTTTTGGACATAGGAGTTCCTGTCTGCAAGGGCCTTCCAGAATTTTTCTATTCTCCCTTTGCATTTTTAACTTCATTGTGGGCACAACTTTGGGAACGGTTAAAAGGTGTTCCCAATGAAATTCTGCTTCCACTACAAACTCGAGATGATTTGTGTTTTGATTCATGTCACCTTTCTTTTTACAGTAAATGCACTAATTGCCTTTTCTGGTCGATGGACTAAAATTCATGGAGTGTCTATTTCAATACGAAACCGCGTCATATAAGATCCGCCGAAAATCTCATTTAAAGGGAATCGACATGGTTAAAAGCTGGCCCGGGCCAGGTCAAAAATATAATCTATTGTACTCGACAGCTTAGACGCATCCGGTTTCATTGTGTAGCTAAAGAAACAATGGATTTGTGGGCGTTTCTCTGGCCTATTTATAGCGATTATGAGATATATACCTATGTCTATTCCCTTTAAGTAACAGAAACTGGACAAATCTCTCATGTAAAGCCGGATCTCCACTTGGCGGAAAAATGTCGAGGCGGAAAGATTTCCGGCAATCTGATTGGCCAATCGAATTGTCGCCGCGGATGAATGTCGAGCAGCGAATAGTAGGAATACGTTCTACTTTTCGCGGCTCGACATTTTTCCGCCTAGTTGTTGGGGAGATGAAGTGCTGACCCTATTGTTTTGACCGATTGTGATTCAGCTTTGTTGAGAGCGAATCAACGGTGGGGCTCACACTGTCATGCGCAACTTTACTATTGTTTTCCTCTCCTGTTCTCAACCGTCAAGCTAATTTGCATATTACGTCATTGACATAAATCGCTACTACGCATGCGATCTGGAGCCCTTTTTGGGGGATTCCTCGAGGCTCACAACTTAGCCTATTCGTATCCCCAACGATCCGGCCTAAGTCAAATAACGTTTGCAGTTTCTGAAAACTCATAAAAGATCGATGATTCGACTCATCTAAAAATTTCCTATGAGCTGTCATACAGGTAGTAACATTATACTAACGCAAATTTTTCTTGTTAAGTTATAAGAAACTCGACTCTCAGATCATAAAAAGGTTAAGAAACTTCAGTGCTGGGTCAAAGCCATTTAAGAAAATATTTCTTTTGGTCACAGGAAATCCATTGTATATGATAAATTTTTCCACTAAGAAGATACTACCTCCAGACCGCGGCGGTGCGAGGTTCGTTAACACCATACCCACCATACCTGAAATTTGCCCCTCAAAATATCAAACCTAACAACTCTCTTTGACTTTTAAGACATATGAAAAGGTGTCAAATGTCAAAAACGTGCGCTTTGCTTTCTCCAGGAAAGTCAGGTGTAACATGGGCTTTAAACAACCATTGCCACCCAGTGTCCTTTGCAGGCATGCTGAAATTTCAGACTGTCTGAAAACCAAATTTGGCCTACGTGGAAAAAATAGATCTACACTGCATCAGTTGCAGTGACGGAAAAGTTTGACCGATCACATCATCATCATCATCATCATCATCATCATCATCATCATCATCATCATCATCATCATCATCATCATCATCATCATCATCATCATCATCATCATCATCATCATCATCATCATCATCATCATCATCATCATCATCATCATCATCATCATCATCATCATCATCATCATCATTGATTACTTTAAAGTAGCCCAATTTAAGAATAGCTTATTCACAGCTAATCACGGCGTAACGTATTACAAAATTTACTATGTCGTAAAAATCAAATATTTGAGAACATGGTCATCTGTCTTGTTAGAAATCCAACTGCAGATTTCGGTTTACTACAGGGACATAAAGACGCCTTTCAGGCATGTGCTAAACAAAATGGTTCTTAGGCTGAACCTTGCAGTACTCTTACGATAGTTTTTCGCCACGTGCTGAATGAAACATTTGCATTAACACTCTACTTTCTGTCCACGAGATATTACGGACGAACAGCTAGGCAGATCTGCTGAACTTGTACGCATCCGATTTTGCAATCAATAATTCATGATTTAGATAAACGAAGGCCTTGGAAAGGTCCGTCAAGATTTAGAAAAACGAAGGCCTTCGAAAGGTCCGTCAAAGCAGCCCCTGCGACACCTCCCCTTCCATATTGATTTCTAATTTAACTAGTAATAACAATAATCAGGGAGTGCTGCGTACTTGCTTCACTGACAAAAATTGTTATCAAATGTTAACGATTGTGATCAATAGAAACTTGTGTAGTCGATGCCTTCATGTAAGAATCGTCCATCCTAAAACCACGAGACTCCAAAAATAGTTACAGTTGCGTATTGCCTCTCATTTAAATCAGCTGACCATACAAGCAATGCTGTTTTTCTTATGTGACAATAAGGTATTACTACACACAACACACAGACAGAATCGACTGCAAAATCAATTGAGTTGCAGGAACAAGATTTCTAAATACATGAATCATCCTCGTTTTGGTGTCAACCTAACATTAACTGGAGATCTGAAACTGATGCTGTGAATGATATAGTAGATTCATTACATATTCCCTAACAAACGTATGCCGATTGAGGTGTTGTTTGCATGGTATTGCAACAGCGCGTGGCCGTAGGTTCAAATCCCGCGCTGGACAGTTTGGTCGCTGTCCGTAACTCTAGCCCGGGTCGACCAGAGCCATGTGAGGGAAATCTGGTAGCTGCGGCGGGTAGGCCCCTGCTGGAAATAAGTCTCTCAGACTTTCGCAGGCTCGCCACGTTAAATATATATACCTACCTACACAGGCAAAGACGAATTATCGTCGGCAAAATGGCATCATACAGAAAGAGAAGATTTTGGAACAACGATGAACTTGAAAGATTCCAGAGGTGCTACTTTCAAAATTAACAACATGGCTATTTTGATTAAAAAATCAAACAAAACTTCGTAGTTTGTAGCTTAGATTTCAATGAAGGTCACCCATAAATATTTTGACACTGCACTGTGCAGTAATACTAAATTCGTTGTGTTTTGAGTGCAGTTTCTATTAATATCTGTTTTGAGATTTTAGCTGGTATTTCTGCAGCCCTTTTTTAACTTACTGAAAAATAGATAAATTCAAACTTTTGCGCGTTGAAAAGTGACCTAAACTTTGCGAAACTGGCTGCAGATAACTGGTCTCAGTTTCTTATAAAAGCAAAGTGTATCCACTACTTATGGTTGGCACACTAGCGCAGTTGATACCAACAAAGGGATTTCTGCGGCTGATAAATTAAGCTGAAAAACATGAATAAAGCAAACAATGAAAGAAGCCTTGAAACGTGAATAGTTGACCTGGTGAAGAAATGGCTATGCGTCAAAACGAGAAGCATAGACTTATGCATGTCCTTGTGGTATTTCACGTACCTATCTAAATTTAGATGCTGGGGCTTAAAGAATCGATGATCGCGATTTTAATACACAGAATCGAGTAAAGAACAGGATCGATTTCCCCATTTTGGTAAATGAACGGTATCCTTTGTGATGATATTGGTAATGGTCAGGGCCACCGGGTGGTGGGGAAGGAACGGTAATTTGCCCCAGGGCTTCAGGGTCTAAGAGGGCCTCAAAATTAGAGATTTTCGACATTTTGACTGCAGGAAATGCTCTGAAAAGTATTTCAAGCCAATCTAAAGGGGGTGATCGAAAAAATTTTCCGCTTGAAGGGGGCCTCAATTCGCAGTTTTGCCCCTGGGGCCTCCAAAAGCTCTCGGCGGTCCTGGTAATGGTGTCCTAGAGAATAGTACACAGATATCGGTTTGGTTTAGACTAGCTCTAATCAATGGCTAATCATTTCTAAAATGTTCCTCAATAGTTAAACTTGAACATAGATCTCTCGTTTGCTGAAAAGTTCAAATTTGCTGTTACCTCCAAGCACAGCTATGACATTTTGGCTCAAAGAATTCTCGAAGCACAGCAAATAAATTAACAATATCCTTGATAAATTTTGAAAACACTTGGATCTTCTCATGTTAAATTCTGCTAGCTAGAAGTCGCCCATTATCCCCTTTGAAAATTTTCTTTAAGGGTGTGTTTGATCCCAAAAGGGTGTGTTTGATCCCAAAAGGGTGTGTTTGATTGGTAATTAACAAGGGCAGATTTTATAATACAATAGCATCAGTCACTTTGGTTCACACTTCAATACAAAGCGATAAGCGGATGCAGACAAAAGAAATTCTCTCAAGCAGAAATTGAAAACAAACGAAGCCGCAAAGTTGCCCTGAAACCAGTACGGCAAACTCTCGTTTGGTGCGGGCGAAGGGAGGTTTTTAAGAGAAGATATGTGCTTATAACGACAGAAGAAGGGTAAATCTAAAGTTCTGTCTCGCGGATTTTGTTTATTTGATTCAAAAACCGAGCAGAGGGCCTTACAATTTTTGCATATTTATTGCTCAGATGTACGCAGTCACTCCTCAGCTCCTGAATCAAATAAACAAAATCCGCGAGACAGAACTTTAGATTTACCCTTCTTCTGTCGTTATAAGCACATACCTTCTCTTAAAACCTCCCTTCGCCCGCACCAAACAAGAGTTTGCCGTACTGGTTTCAGGGCAACTTTGCGGCTTCGTTTGTTTTGGAATTCTGCTTGAGAGAATTCCTTTTGTCTGCATTCGCTAATCGCTTTGAATTGAGTTGTGAACCAAAGCGACTGATGCTATTGTATTACAAAATCTGCCCTTGTTTTGGTAATTCGAAACCTATCAAATTTTGAAAACGGCAGACTTCACATATATAGTTACGTAGCGCTGCTTTTTTCCACTTCAGCCAATAATGCACTGCTGATACAGACAATGAGCTGAATTTTAGACAATAAAACCTTAGTCACGCGTAACATTCTATTAAAATTCACGGCAACCTTTTCACACATTAAAAAAGGATTTTCTGTCCAATCGGAAAATTCTACTGAGTGGAAATCAGTCTTTACCCTTTGTTTTCTTTCTTTTCTACGAGATTACGAGCAAAGCTTGATAAACCTAGTTTTCATTCGTTCTTCTCTTGTCACAACAACGCCGTTTGGCAGCTATATTTCATGCCAGGCCAATATAATATCAACAATATTCTGACTCATGGTTCTTGATAGAAAATCTGATTGGTTAAAGTTCACGTGAAAAGAAACTGATGACTGATGAATTCATTGTGAAACAAACCGGTGGTAACAGCTAGAATTCTTCGTCGTTGCGAGTGATCCTCTTATCTTTGTCCCTATGCTTTATCACACGGGCCATAATGTACGATAGAGCATGTCTGATGGAAACGGTAAGAGCTACCAAATAAAAACCAAATTTAAGTACGGTCATGAGATTAACACGGTTTTGTTAGAAGTTGATTTTTTGGCACTTTGCGTAACACGTAAAACAACGGGATTTGATAACTGTCTCAAAGCTTTAATCTCCTGATAGCTCATTCTGAAGAGCAAGCTCACTAAAACAGCTATCTATAAAATATGGAACATGGAATATGGAATGGAATTGGAATTTGTATCTTAAACGTCAATGGGATATTGACTTAACTGTCAAGTAACAAGTTGAGGGTAAGAAAATCAACATCCTATTGACGTTTAAGATACAAATTCTACGTATTTAAGAGCTTTTCCATCATTCCACCATTCTATTCCATCATTCCATTCCATCATTTCAAATTCCGTGTTTTAAAGATAGCTCATTGAAAAGCTCTTACACAACACACACCAATGGAATTGCATAAACAAGAACGAAATATGTATATCTTATATGCTGGTCGTGATTTTATGAGGATCAATTATGCTACAACAGATCTGATACCGTTATCATCATCTTTTTGAAGGACAGAAGAAGACAGAAATCTAACAGTATCAGTAGGAGAGACCAGAGTCAAACAGCCAACAATCAAGGGTGAAGGGCCAACAACTAACGGGTCAAAAGATTTCGGTGAATCAAGAACCAAGAAGCAAGAGACGATAAGCAATGAGTTAAGAGCTAATAAGCAAGGACCAAGAATCGACAGCTGAAGATCTGAGACTCAAGAGCCGACAATCAAAGGTCAACAGCCAACGAACAAGGGTCAAGAGCCAACAGTGTAGGACCAAGGGTCAAGATCCAAGAGCTAAGGGAATGGAACTAAGAGTCACCTCATTTGATAAGCCCCTCAGTCGAGTTCATGTAACTTTCACGGTTCTATAGAGGCTTTCCATCTAGTTTACGTTTCTACTGCATCGATGCCTCAAACAGCCGCAGTCAAAACGCCTTCAACGGTTGCAGAGTTTTATTCGGTTGGTGTCGTTAGCGCTATTGTGAACCTACTCAGTTTAGTATTCAACATAATTGCAATAAAAATATTAGTGAAGATTGAAAAACGCACAAACAATCCAGTGAACGTAACTTTTATTAGCTTAAGTGTGAACAATATAATGCAATGTGTTGCAAGTCAGTTGCTAGTCACACCATCATGCTTCATGAAGCGTTGGATCTGGGGGCATCACCTCTGTACGTTCTATGCCATGTGGACTTTCTGGTTAGCAACTGCAGCAATATACCTGAAAGTATTCCTTGCATGGCAACACTACTCCATTATCAGCTCAAAATCTATCATAAGAAGGCCAGAGGCAATCCTAGTAAAACTAAGGCCTATAATGCTGTGTACGCTGGTCAGTCTTTTATGGTGTACACTGCCACTTATTGGATGGTCAAGCTATGGGTATGAGGGTATTTGCATCACTTGTTCACTGAATTGGCATTTGCAAGACGCATTGCATATATCATATACCATTGCGAGTATGTTTGTGGCATTCGTCCTACCAGTGTTTACACTCGTAGTACTCTACATTTGGCTGTTTTTCTTTGTGAAAAGAAACACATTGAAAAGCGACTCCGCCAACAATAAAGCAAGTGATAAAACTGAGTGGTGTCTTATCAAGCTAGGGCTAGTCATGACGATAACATTTGTTGGGTCATGGGGTCCTTATGCCATCATATCACTTCTGACGATGACGCAGCCGCAGATCATCACACCACTCATGCAGACCATTCCAAGCATCGTCGCTAAATGCTCCACACTTGCACTTCCCATTGTCTACACGTGTATCCACAAAGAGTTTCAATATAAACTTCTTCTAATGTTTGGAAAGAAGCCGAAGAGAAGATCACGACAATACACACCTCCTACTACAGATGTGCAACTTGGTCAGAAGAATTCAAGTGGTAAGTTGCCGTATGGCAGACAAGCAAGGAATGGGACGTTCTCTTCAGAAAAGTCTTCTATGCTTTGACTGAAGAGAAACAGGATACACTATTCTTTACTCCATTGACACTGCGTGACCTAAATTAAACTCCATGTGGCTTGAATGGGTGTAAATGCCATCAAAGGTTCTTGTGGCGAGGGCCTACGGCGGGTCAAGGTTTTAGAGTAACAATCATTCAAGTCACAGAGTACAGGGAAGCAAAGGACTCAAGTGATAAGCCATAGGACAGCCTCAAGACATCGTCGATGCACTGAATGTGTGTTGGTATATTACATAACTTCGTTTAATTTTACGTGAATATCATGACTTAAATTTCTAGCCCTGACTCAACAACTGTCGTTCCCATTCAATATTTATCCGATACCCTACTTGATAATTGGTGTAATAAATCTCACGATGACAACACGATTCTCCACATTACATACCAACCCAATTTTTCCGTTGGTATATGGCACTTTTGGTTGCAAGGAATGCCAACCTAACTAATTGTTGGATATGATATTTTGGTTGCTAAAAAGAGGCATTTTTGCTTGGAACCTCGAGAAAGAGGTGTTGAATTTCATACAAGCTCAAAGCTTTTACTTGCTGCGAAGCCAATTTTGAGAGCAAGTTTTAACAAGGTCATGGTACTTTATAGAATGTATCGCTTTATAAAGACCCATGACATAACACCAGACTTGTTTCTAAGTGTTAATCGAGTTCAATGTAGCAAACAGATGTGTCAAGTAGATTTTAAAAAGATGAAACAAAGTCCATTTTTATGAAACGAGAGATTCAGGTTTCTGAAAAGACAAAGCGATTTGGCTTTCGGAAGAATATATTTCACACTTCTGAGTGCACTAAACAAAATGAAAAAAGAGGAGCCAAAAATATGGAACAGCCTGTCTTCTGATTTAGACTGCGTTCACACGATGCCGGCACATTTTGAAAACGGTGAAAAATGTGACGGCTGCAAAACTTGAGCTAGTGTTCACACAATGCCGGAACAATTTCAAAACGGTAGGAAATTAGACGGCAAAAACTCGTTGCAAGACTTTGATGCCAAAGAAGTGTGCTTATACACCAAGAATCGATCAGTCTCGTTCCAAAAGTGTCTAAAAATGTTCTGTTTTTATCATTTTAAAGTGTTTACACGATGCCGTTTCCAAAATGTGCCGGTTAGAGTTCCGTTTTCAAAATCTACCGTTTTCAAAATGTGCCGGCAAAAAATGTGCCGTTTTCGTGTGAACAGGAGGCCTATCCGTCGAATTTGTCATCGTTTTCAAAATGTGCCGGCATCGTGTGAACGCAGTATTAAAATCTACAAATAGTACCTATCAACACCGTTTAAGCACAAGATCAAGGACAATTTTTTCCAAAGTATACAGAGAGAGTGAAACGACATATATGTGATCTCTGTTCTACTAAAACCGTACATCCTCTCCTACATTCATGAGTCGACCTTACTAAGTTATGCTTTATCCGAAAGTACATACAAAATATAGTGTTTATAATTTTTTGTTACCACCTCTAAGGTCTAAGGGGACCTTTATGGAAATAAGGTCAACTCGATCTTTTGATGTTACCCTTGCCACTATAATTAGGGTTTTTGAACTTGTATGTATCAAATTTGCTATGTAAATTGTATTGTAAATATCTTATCTATTTTTTCCTTGATCACTGTAGAATTTTTAATTTGTGGCAAATTTTTACTTGATTGCTTGATTGCTTGCTCACTCACTCACTCACTCACGAGCAGGTGTGAAATTCATCTTGCGAGTACACCATCGCTTTGTTTTGATCCGACTCGAATCCTCAGTTTTATCAAATTTGCTGTCGTTTTGGTTCAATAATTGGCCCTTGGATCTTACGCATTATTTATTAAAGTCCATTAGCTTGTAAGTTATTAGGAGATGAATTATCATATTGTACATAATATGGAGTTATTTTACAATCTCCAGATAGTCCGATAGAAAACATCTTTTGAGTGTGTAATAGTATCATGTAAACAAGATGAGGTTGCATTAAAAATGGATTAATTTCAAGTCGCAATAAAAGTATATTCAATTAGAAATAGTCTGTAAAATTATTAATTCCGTGTCAATGATGTACGGAGCCTTGAAGGTTTCTCTCGAATTGACGTTTTTTCCTGTAGAAGTTCTATCGATAGAAATTTCGTCATGAATCACTGAAGGACTAATCCAGAAAGCAGGGCGAGAAAAATAATTTCCTTCCTTCGACTAGACAAAAGATCATACTTAAATTTCTTGGTAATGAAAAGAAAATCGGAATTGTCAAGCTTTCTTAAAAAGAGCTCAGGATCCAAAGAAAGCTCGCAATGGATGATTACGCTAAAGATGGCGGCGAAGAGCTCTTTACCAGGATGCATTGCGTTCTAATTACGAATCATTAACGATTCTATAGGAATTCGATTAAAGAATGCAATGCATCTTGGTAAAAAGTTCCTCGCCGCCATTTTTAGCGTAATCATCTGTACTGTGTAAAAGTTACATAATTTATATGTAGTTTGGAAGGACGGAGCTGGAACCCCATTAAACAAACCATTTATGATTTATTAGAAGCGTGAGGGAAGTCCAGTTCTCGTTGATCTTGTATTTGCAGTACATAATGTGATTACAAATTTTGATTGCAATATATTGGATAACTTTTGCTTGCCCTTTGTAAGTTATGCTTTATTGTGACAAATGAGAAGCGGAGCGACACAAAATATTTTGACAAATTTCCTGCAGGATAGTTTGAAAGAAAAATTTCCTGCGACCGCCTGGTCGCATGGTCATACGAGTTTTCATGCCTTGCCAGAAACTATAACATGTACCAAGTGAGAGAAGAACAATCCCTGTTTGAAATGCCACTGCTTACCTGATATCAAGGCGACAATATTGTCAAGTGCATTGTTCAATAGTGGATATGTTTGAATACACTTTAAAATAAATCTGACTTAAATCGGCATTTCCGTTCTGAAATTACGAGGGATTTTCTAAAGGAAGCCCCCTTCAAGAAACATTCGAAACAGGCTTGCAGCTAAAATTTAGCCTTATTTCGCAATTCACACTCTCAACCCACACAATTTATCAAATATTTATAAATATTTATCAAAAATAAACCGTAGACTCAATAATTTCTGCCAGGATTTATCCTGTAACTTCAACAAATTAATGCTTGATGTATCATTCTCCAGCAAAATCTTCAAAAATGTCCTTGTACGTCACAAAAAATCCAACACGAAGAAAAAGCTTCCGACAAATAGTAACGCTGGAAGAGGCGCACTGCACTGCCTCTGGTCCCCCATTGACTTGGGCCCTGAAACGATGCATCGAAAATCTTTAACGATTTGGTGTTAACCTAAAACAATGTAGCCCAAATCAAAAACGTATTAACATATCTGAGAAATCAACCACAAGGCAGCTTTCGTAGGTGAGATCTGATATCATCAAAGGAAACTTACATTTTGCTGTTCATATATCTTCATCTGGTCATTCCAGTACAAGTAATTATCTCTCTTTACTTCAATGCGCTTGATCAAGTTCTGAAATATAAAAACAGGTTGCACTATTATCAAGGGACTCGGATAAGAAATCCCTGGGGAAATTGTCCGCTTGGCAATTTTTCGATGATCATTATCATTGGGACCATTTGATAAAATACAACCGGTTGAATAATAAGGCATTCTTCATTTGAAAGTCCACTGCTAATTGAATATCAATGCAATGATATGCGCATACTAACCGGTTTTGTGTTGTAAAGGAAAATATAAAGCTCGAGGTCTTAAAAGTACAGACCGAGCTTGTGAGGTCAGTGCATTTAGACCGAGGGCTTTATATTTTCCTGTACAACGACAAAACCGGATAGTATGAGTTTCATTACTTGATAGCTTCTAATCTCGACTCTCATCAATACATCAAACACACACTCTCCCTACTCCTGTTTGTAAGGAGCAGCACACAAATAGTTCTTTCACGCAAAACGTCAATTTAACGTTTTCAAAATACCCCCACCCCCTCCCCTCGAAACATCTAATTGAAAATCGATGTAATTTTTCCGATCACGAGAAAATTTCACACCGTTGTTTGGCTGCATATCATGTCGTGAAAGATTCTATTTGTGTGCGGCCCATAACATTGCTTTCCCTGATGATAAAGAATTCGACGTTCTCTGCCATGACTGTGAAAAATGACTTGATGTAAATTTTCACGGTTGATTACTCATGGAATATCGAATTTTTGTTAATCTTACATTCAATATGGCGAACACTAGAAGCGCGAAACATTGCAGTGCACTGGAAATAATTCAAAAGCTGCCATCTAAAACTTTATGTGAAGAAACAATAAATAAATTTCAAAATGGCAGCCGCTAATTGATCATAGAACCAATAACACTCTGTCATACGTATTTGAAAGGCATACCTCAGCCTCTCGTACATGCCCGCATAAGCTTTCAAGTTCTTCAATTAGAGCGGCCTCGTGGGTTTCTTCCTAAAAGAGTAAGCAAAGAGGATACCATAAAGCATTGAATGAATTACCCGTCATATTACCATATCCACATATTACCATATTCACAACAAGCAGGAATAATGATGCAGCAACCGAGGGCCTGAAATTCAACTTGAACACATATATTAGTCATTACCACGTGGCATTTTCATACATCAATTGGAAAATCATATTGAAAACACCAGGGTTAGAAAACCCTCTGGGTTTCACGGATTCATGTTTAAATCAAGTGTTCTTCGTGTTTTTCGGTTGTGCAGGGATTCGAACGCGCTATGTTTTGGACATCAAAAATCTGCGTTCTATGCAGGCATTTAACCCCTAACTGTACTATGCTCCTTGGGTAAACAGTACTAAAACTGTACTATGCTCCTTGGATCCGACAAGTGCCGTCGATACAGTGGCCTGTCCTTTTTACATTCATCATACAGGATTACTACCCAGTGCATGAATTTTTTAATATCAATATATTTCAATAAAATTTTACAATTCACATTACAAGACACATCAAACCATTTCTCAAATTAAGAACCCTGTTAGCGAGAGCAAGCTGGCAAGAAAACATAGCAAAAATTGTAATTTTCTTCTGAAAATCTTTCACGAAAGCATATCGAAAAAGTAGATCATTTTTGGAGCATTTTTGATGAAACACGATACACTGTCCAATAGCGAATGCCGAAAACCGAAACAAAGACCTTAAAGGCAGTCTGTCACACATTTGATTGGGTGATTTGGACATTACAAAGAATAGGAAATTTCAATGGCTGCTAATCCTCTGACTTTCTACGGCCGTAAAAAGTCAAGACGATAAGCCCTCCTTTGTTTCAAATACACAGATTCACAAAGAAATCTGTTGCGTTGAGCTCTGACTTTGTCGCAGCCAATCAGAGACGTGACAGACTGCCTTTAGGCAACAATGATAGAATAAATATCCAACGGCGTAAAAATGTATCATCAACTGACCTTGTTAACGTTATTTGCTTGAGTTATTCTGCTTAAACCACTTGCAGCTATCTGCAATTGACATGACATAAATATACAAATAAATAATTGAATAAATAAACAATAACTTCTAAACTTTCTTTAGATTCGGTACAATTTTGTTACATTTCATACAATAGACCTTCTTCAAAATTAATTCAAATTGAGGTGACTGATGCAAATCCCAGCACAGCAAAAACTTTATATCATGCTAATCCTGATGCAAAAACACGTGCCAAACTATTCCATGCATTGCTGAGAGCAATGCAGGGGTTTTTGGATTTCGCACCACATCATATCGAAGCGTAGGATGTATTTCAACCAGGCCCGTAGGAAGCGGGGGGGCAGGTAGGGCTCAAGCCCCCCAATAATTTTGAGAACAATGGTGCTACGTCACAAGCATTAATTAGATGTATTGTTCTCTATTGTTTTGAGAACAATTGCCCCCCCAATCAGCAGCTGCTTCCTACGGCCCTGATTTCAACACAACTGACGTCAGTGTGAAAAGAGCTTATTTACAAATGTTACATTCTGGAACATCTTGACGAAAGAACTTTTTTATCTTTGAGCATTTCGGGACTTTTAGGTAAGGGGGGTGGGGGTGCGGAAACAAGAAGACCAGGGGTGAAAGTGGCCGGCTACCGGAAAATAAGGACACAAACCCATGTTTCTTTCTCATTCTATTCTTGGGTACGAGTTCCTACAATTCCCCAAGTTTTGGGCTGTTCACCATTTGGATCCTTTTCTATCTATCATTTTCAAGATTTTTGTGTTTGATTGGAAAACATACTTCCGTATCTGTGAAGTCTACTGTTTTAAGAATTTGCTAGGTCTGAAATTAAAAATCAAAAAACACCCTTAAACAGGTAACACGCTATTCAACTAAACTCTGGGGCAATTTTCTCTGAGTTTTTAAAAATCTCTGTGTTCAAAGTTAAAACTTTTGAGTAGCATACCACCTTCATCTTAAATTTCCCTACCTTGAGGTATGTCTCGTTCACTTCTCCATTACTTAACTCGGTGAATTTTTCGCTGATTCCATCTAGAAGGAGGAGATATTTAGAATTATAAAAAATACTGCTCCTCCCATTCAACTTATATCCTAATTTCTTCAAATACTTGTTACTTGCAAATTAAAGGTGAAATGTGACCGATAGTGATGCAAGATATTTCAGTGGAAACGAAGAACAAGTTTAGCATACATTTCGATCTTCTTCCCCGTTCCAACTGCCATAACATTTGCTACCGTGTAAATAAGAAATCAAAATCTGTGCTGACTAGTTCTAAATATCAAGATTTCAATACCTGCTCCTAACTTCGTGTCTAACTTCTCCCGAAAATATGCAGCAAGATTCTCCAGATTTGATAACAGCATTGTAATATATTTCTGAAGAATAAATACAGGAAAAATGAGAGTTGAATGAAACCTGAGTCGCTATTGAGCACAACAGAGCTGATTGTTAATTCGTAAAAAGAGTAGGGAGGGGAGGAGTCCATCAAGAGAGTTATGAAAATCAAGGAACGATGCGGCAAGAGCATTGATACCTTGGTCGCAATTTAGAGTTTGTTTGATTGGTACTAACTCTAAAAATGGTAGGCTTGGCAGCATTGGCACTTGTTGACTTCGAAATCCTAAAAATATTAGGCTCGGTGAGTCAAGATTAGGAAACAAATTTGGGATTTTTAAAATCAATGTTAACGTTTTTGCACTATGATTTTTCAAAGAGTGGGTAAACTTTTCTGATTCATACGGTAAAAGAAACAGTAACATTACCAACATACCAAAGCTCTATAGAGTAAACTGTTCTCATCATGGCTGTTATCAATAGGTTTACGTGGGGTAGAGTTCTGTCGTCGAAGATGTTTACCCTCATGTTGCTGTCTGACTATTGCAATATCCTGGAAAAAAGATAGGAAAAAATAAAACAAGAGACAGTTGTGACCATTATTGGGTTAAAGAAAATAACAGAGGACTTGAAAATATCTCGTTTCTCGTAGTGTTTCCTTTCCAAACTGCACTGCAGTTCAAACTATACTGCCTAGGCTAGTCAATCACCAATGTAACAGTATTATTCAAACCCAACGTTTGAGGACTGGGTCAAAGTGAATTTCTGTTGTATTCGGGATGAACTGGCTAGGCAGAAAAATTTGGTTTGGAGTGTAGTTTGGAAAGGAAACACAACAACGAAACAAACGAGGCATTTTCAAGTCTTCAGTTATCTTAACTAACCCGACAATACTGAATCATTACCTGTGACGAGATAAGCCGATGCTACTAACTACTAGATTACATTTCATAGACCTTATTTACAATTGATTTCAATTCGCGGCAAATGATGCAAGTCCCAGCGCTGCAAAAAATTGACATCATGCCTATTTTGATACAAACACACGTACAAAACCATTTCATGCGTTGCTGAGAGCAATGCACGTTTTTGGGATTTAGCTCAACATCATCTCGAGGCAAATGAGGCGTTTCAAAAGAACTGAATATGTGGTGAATTGGGTGTATCAGGCATAAATTTTAAGCGTGAATCAAAAATAAATTCTAAGTTAAAAGTGAGAAAGACTTCACCCCCTAAAATACAAAACAGTTGAAAAATTAAGTCTTTCATTCTACATTACTAAGCGATTCACCTTTCTTAAGAATAGATGTGGGTGCATTTAAAATAAACAGATTGCGTTTATTAAAAGAGCATAGGTTTTAGCATAGATTCAACATCGTAAGTCCACAATGTAATTGCGGTGCCGCGAACGAGGATAATAAGCATTTTCTCCTACACTGCCCCGTTTTATCATGTTCGCAGAAACCTCCTTGGTCAGCTCTCAGAAATTCTGAACATGGATGTTTCCAACTTCGATGACGATTTTGTTTGCTCACTGATGTTGCATGGAAGTTCTGAACTTTCACACATTATCAACAGAATGATTCTTGACAGATCATCCAGACGCTTTGCTTCATAAGACATCGAAAGTTAACAGCCCTTGAAAACAGGAGCTTCGAGCTTTCTATTTGTCCATGTATGTAGTTTTTGTTGTGATGCGTGCGTGTATGTAGCTTTTCTTCTCTCATTGGAACAAAGATGTAGGAGAGAGATGGTCTGGAGCTACAATTTTAACTCTCGATAGATTTTGCTCGAGCCTGGACTCCCGAAGGTGCATGCCCCTTGCCTATCAAACCCCAAGCGCCGAACACAATGGCAAATTGTTTGCTCTTGGGGTGTCCTTCTCCTACTTACGGCTATGATTAGAATATAAAGTTAATATTTAATTGTAAGTGTAAAGTGTCATACATAGTGGGAACTCGCTGAATATAATTCCTTTCCCATTATGAATGGCATGTAGTTAATTAGTCTTGTTGTTCTTTGTAGTTTGCTTGTTTTTAATGAATGAAGAAAAAAATCAACAGAGGGAGCAAAACATCATGGTCAACTGCAAAGAAGAAGTGAAATCCATTCTTGAGAAAGCAAATCGAGTTTTAATTCCAGAGAGCTGAGAGCTGTATCTTTTGTTTCAAAAATTCTACCCTTGCTTTACTGTCGTGGTATTATGGGAATTACCCAGCAACTGCTATTTATCAATAACAATCAAATTTAATATTTTGCTTTCAAGAAAAATGTAAAAAGATCAGGTCTACTATACAAATGATGCTTTCCAGTTTCCGGGATCGATCAGATGAGCAGATATACAACAGTGCGTACCTTTTTTGTCAGGAAATCTTTAACAAAATCATGTGCCTTTAACATCTGTGGAAAAAATTGAATGTGCATACTATATATAAATCATGAGATACTCTTACCAGGCAACCAAAGCGGACATCCCATTAAAGTTCTAAATCTTTAAATCATTGTATAAAGGTGGGTGTTATATTCTATGACCTATTTCTTTAAACCAAATGGCTTGAAAAAAACGTCAGCTAAAATATGCTAGGAAACCCATAATTTTGCTAGGAAACCCATGACTTTGCTAGGAAACCCCTACGCCACAACACCTTCAGCTAATATTTGCTATAATTCTACCGTTGGACTTTTGGGAATTATTGTAACTTACAGCGTACTTCATATTTCAACTTATTTGAGGATGTGAAGCTATTAAATTTCTAAATCGTAAATCACAAGAATGGTAGACCTTTGTTTGGTACCGTATTTTAGACATTTAACTTAGTCTTTGTTGAAAACCTTTCTGCGATTCCTCAAGTGGTTAAAATTTCTAAGAAATAGCTTTTCATAAATAGTTTTCTGTGCTCTTGTGTCGCTCTATGGTGCTCCTGCTTTCAAATATTTAATAGAGGCATTCAAATTCAATGCTTAGGTGTTAAAACCTTCAAACAAGTGGCAAAACCACATCAAGCAACGGAATGCTATGAAATTAAACTTGTCTGGAAAATAGCATCAATGGAAAGTAAGAGCGTTACAAAACAGCATATTTGATTAAAGGTGATCTGATGCGGCGAAATTTCTTAAAATATATATGGGCGTGTTTGATTGGTGCCAATCTTGAAAAGGGTAGACTTGGAAGACTTGAAATTTGTGTTTGATTGACTACCAAATTCTTGAAACGGCAGGTTTGGCAGGTTTGGAAGGCCTGCTGAGCCTTCAGCTCCAAAAGGCAGAAGGTTTGGCAGACTTTCTCGTTTTTCATTTGCGAATATCTGAAAACGAGGCGAATTTGTTTCTGCTGCTATGGTTTTGAGTCAGTTCAATCTTTGTTGCCAAGCACCGGACTCGTCGTACTTTTCAACTGGAAACCTCGTTTTTGCCAGGATGACTGTGCAACCTGCTATTTTGAAGAATGTTGTTTTTTATTGGGAAATGTGTTTCCGTCTCTGCAAAGTCTACCGTTTTTAGAATTTGGAATAACCAATCAAACACACCTTATTTCGTTTGGATTTATTTGATATCTTATGCCATTTTCGGGTTATCCGCTATTTTGTAGGATGGGCTGAAGGCGTCATTTTGCTCATAAAAAGTCACAAGAAAGCATACAAAGCTGACTATATTTCCATGGGGACACCTTGTCAAAAACATTTCTTAATTACCATGTCTCTCTAAACACAATATAAATTGGATAAATGATCTATATTCTATTTATGCTGCTCTGCTGAAAAAGTTCCTTGCAACTGTGACCTGTCCAAGATAAGATACAGGTACATTCCCCATATCACCCTAGTAATTTTCAACCAAAACAACATCATCAGCTGATAAAATCAGTGGACAACTCGAAACGATTGGTGCTATTCATTTGCGCCAATAAAGTTTTCGCTTCGGGACAAAATCTTAACGACAAGTTTCAAAGACAGTCTTACTTCATGATTTGTTAATCTTCTCAAGAATCTTTGTATTTCTCTGAAGTTCCCTAAGGAAAGAAAATTGAAATCCATAATAAGCAGATTAATAACTACATTTACACCAAAACCTAAGGAAGCATCCAAACCTTGGGGGAGGGTATGACAATTCAACGGCACTGTTTTAAGCTAAAGGTCCAAACGGGCCTTTTTTCGAAACAAAAGGGTACTGTTACGTTACAACTGCAAATATATTGGGGGCACTTGCTCCAAGTTCTCCCCGGTATGATAAACAGCGACAATCAATGCTGAACTAATGGATAAAATTAACTGGAGAGAGACAAAACGTACCATTTAATGTCCCATGCAGCTGGATTCCTGGAACAATTCTGCTCGGACATAACAGCTACAAATAATGAGAAAAAAACCATTTGAGAATTGATACGTTTCAATGTGAAAAGAGCAAGAGAAAAAGATGCCTACCTTCTATTCAAATTTGGTTTCAGTGCATAAATCACTTTATCACAATTACCACTAAATGAAGCTATACCGAGTGAGCCAAAAAATTGTGCTGTGTGCCCATCTTTATTGACACAAATTACTTAGTAAATTCATTTCTTTAAAAATGCACTGTGTAGGAAAAAGATCAACTTAGATATGAGAATCTATATGATCGAGATCAGTCCTTTCTTTCCATAAATGATAATTACGAGCTATGTTTGTCAACTTGTGTTTCGCAAAATCCGTGAAACAGGCTTTCAGTTAGATTCATACTCATGCACGTGTGAAACTCTAAACCATATAATTTTTCTCTAGCAAAAATTGAAACAGGCTATGCAGTTTGATGGTGTTGTTGTGTATAACTTAGGGAATTCCATACAACTATTATTGCTTAGAAGCAGACAGTTCTCATAGTAACGATGTCTTTCCACATAAATGGCTACATAAATAGATTATGGGAAGAAATGGTCGATTTTAACAAACTAACTTTCTGCGACAAATACAATCTTTATTCTGCCTCATAACACTTCAACAAACTTGATATGACTTGTTTTTCACCAAAACATGGCTTGATAAAACCCTAAGCTTTTTCTGGCTCATGCGGTAGAAATACTGGAAACATTACGTACAAACTGTCCAAAATTACTTGCTACCAGGATGAATATCCACTAATGAATAGCTACTAGGTTATTCTGCATTACTATCTTTTACATTTATTTACTTGTGTTTCTGCTACACGCCTATGTGTTAATGCTGCCAAAAAGCCTACCTGTAAAGTGTCTCTGAACCAAATGAAATCATCTAATGAGCGATTTACTTCGAATAGATGTCCATCAATCTTTTTCAAAGTCGTCTACAAATAAAAGTAGCCAAACAATTTATTTATATTTGCTGTCCGGCTGTTCTGATACACGTAACAAGAAAACTCCACAACAAAGAAGTGAAGGCATTACGAGTATGGAAATAAATTATTGAAGTTACATCGGTCCTCGTTTTTCAACGCGACGCAATCAAACATGAAGAGTATCTTCATGATAGACTCCCATCATCTTTCTCAAGGGTGCATCAAAAGATGCTCGATGTTTGACTAGGTATTAAAAAATATCGGTGCAATGAACAGGATTCGTGTTCAGATATTTTCTTTCCTGAAATCTTCACTTAATTTTAAACAAAATCTTGCAAATCCGCTGAATATTCAAGAAGTTAAAAGCTCTTGAGTACAGGTTTTTACGAAATCTGTAACTACAGGGTTCTCAAGGGGCTATCGTTTGTCTTGTTTCTCTTTTACGAAAGGAAAACCCAATGGCGTTTGGCATGAACTTTCGATATCCTTACTTCCTCTGGTATTAAAGCTCATCAATGCTCTGATGAATTCTGTTTGGTAAATATTGAAAATGACTCTATCTCTGATCGATTAAGTTTTCATTTGACATTTTTTTAATACTTGCAGTCTTAAAGGGCAAGTCCGGGGGTTTATGAGATTATTGTAAAAAACGACCTTACCAACTGCTGAACACCAATCGTGAGTTCCTTCCGTGTTTTGATGTCTCAAACTTTCATAAATTAGTAAATGAATCTTCGTAAGTTAGGCCAAATATGGTCGACATTTTGTATTTTGTACGACTGTGCGAAGGCGCGTTAAGGAGGCTAGCAATGTGAGTGGTATAATATCAACACATTTGGCAGCCTCGTTCCGTTCAGGTCAGCATAAAGTGACGTCATAAAAATTGACGTCACTTCGCACTTCTTAGCAGACTGAAATATGTAGTTTCGCAGATTAAAAGAGAGAAAAATTGAGAAAAAAGTACCACACACCATTCACAATAGTGTAATCTCTTGAATTATCAACAATTATACCAACCCCGGACTCGTCCTTTAAGTAAATATTGACATTGGTTACAAGAACTGAACTACTTACGACGTCTTGTTTGGTTCGCTTAGAAATTAACAAGAGGTATGACAGTGAATAACCTTCTTTTAATTCTATTTTGGGAGCTGTTTTACCAAGCAAGTCACTTAGGGGTCTCAAAATTGATCTTTAAAAGCTCGTAACTCAATGAATTTTCATCGGATTTACAAGAATCTGGTGTTTAAAATCAATTTAAGGTATATGTTAGGAAAGGGAACATCTTACCATAGAGCCTAGTCATCATGTTGATATCTTTTTAATATCCAATCAAAGGCAAAACAATCTTTTGGAGGCACCCTGTTCTCCTTTCCATAAAACTTACACATGAGATAAAAAGTAGCAAAGAAAACAGTGATAAGAATGAGATCGATCGGTAACTTTGTGCGCAGAAACTAAAAAGTTGGAAATATGCTATACATTACCTTCGTAATGACTTTTAACAGTTGATCAGTGCACGATGAGTGAGTAACTTGTGTAACATTTGTAATCAACATATTAGGAATTGTAGGACTAAAAGGTAAAGGTGTGTTTAAGGCAATAAAAATCTCACATATTGTAGGTCCATAGTAAATCATATCAAAGTTATTTCTTTAAGAAAACATTCCATTGCAAGCTAGGCTGCAACACTATCAAGACAATCCCTAATAATTTCAGGATGGAGTGGCAAATTTCAGGTAGGAAAATCTCAGAATGTATTTGAACACGTCTACCATTAAATGATATATTTTACGATATGATAGCTTAGACTTATGCCTTTTCGTCCCTTGTTTCCCTGCGTTCTTTGATTTCCTGATATCACCTGGTCAATAGGGACTCGAAATATTTTTTCCAAATGTGGGTCTAACTTTTCCGAATGGTCTTAGCAAGCGGAAGTTCTCATACACTCAACAAATTGCTTCAAAGTCTAGTCTAAAGAGCTTGAGCATAGAAAAGGAAACTTTTTCAGCAAAAAGAATTATGTTTTCCTGACCTACAAATTGCAAGATGCATACCGTTCAGGCAATAACCTTTCTCTGTAGAAACAAAATAGATCCATCACAGCTGAGAGAACTCTAGAGAGCTCATCAATCATTTTTTGTATCAAACAACAACAACAACAACAACTGTCTAAATAGCGCCTCCTGATTGGTTGTAAATTCTAGCAATTTGATTGGTAAATACTGAATCACTCTACACTGGCCTAAATTGGGCCCATGATTGACCAAGTGAGATCAGCAAATCAAAGAACGCAGGGCAACAAGGGACAAAAAGGTTTGAGTCTAATGATAGCCCTAATATGCAGGAAGCAGTGGCCTTTTAAATAGGGCTTGTTTTTCTTTACTCAACTCGCGTCATAAAAGGAGCTATAGTACCGACGTTTCTAAAACACGGAACAAGCGGAACAAGCCAGTAACAAGCGGAACAAGCAAGGAACAGGTCAGTAACAAGCGGAACAACCAAGGAACAGGTCAGCAACAAGCGGAACAACCATGGAACAGGCCAGTAACAAGCGGAACAAGCCAGGAACAGGCCAGTAACAAGTAGAACAAGCCAGTAACGCATTGAACAAAGCGTGGAATCAGCATGAGTACATGGCTGAACCCCACGAGATACCGTTAACATTGCCGCAAGGGCCGTCCGTCCATTCCAACGGAAATTTCCAAAAATTGTTGCGGTGTGAAATGAACAAGTAACCGTATCTTATTTGTTGCAAGAAACTGGAGAGAAACACATCGTCATAAAGTTAAGAAACTCTTTCTCTGGGAAAAATATAACGTAAAGCCTGATTTCCACTCAGAAAATTCTCTTTTTACAGACAAATGACGGATATATAGCGGCAAGTTTAAAAATAGAGCGCCTACCATCATTTGTTTTGATGTAATCTCTGGAGATCATCAAATACAATAATGGAATACAATAGACTATATCTAGATTTCCCAGGGCCCTGATTATGTCTTATAACGCCCAGCTTACAAAAAGAGCAAAAGAGGGCCGCCTGCCATCATTTGTCCATTGTTTTGACAATCTTTTGAGATCATAAGATGTGTAGGAATACAATTAGGCTATTTTTTAGATTGACCATATCTCCGTAATTTGTCTTTAAAGTTTTTTTCTCGATAAATTTTTCGCTCTTCAATTTCCACTCTGTGTGAAATGTTCTTGCGAAATCTTTCAGGCCGATACCAGCCATGACTGCTAGGGGGGCCCAAAAACAAAATTTTCCGACGATAACACAACAGCAACAACAACAGTTGTCGGACCAGACGAGTTGTATTTGTAGCGGTATATCAGTTAGGCAAAAAGGCAATCAGTTAGGCCTTCCTTCCTTCCCTCCTTCCTTCCTATGCAGAAATCTGCCCATCACGTAATGTGCTCATTCTTCACACATAAAAAATAGCACAGTCTATTCCAAGGTCAATGTTGCTTCGCAGGTGATTCATCTGGCAGCGGGGACGTGTCTATTTTATCAATCCATTTTACTTCCACAAAACTTATCAAAATTTGCATAAAATCAGTTGGGTATACCTTTAGGTTGCAAAATTACGTCAAAATCCTCCCCCCCCCACTGTTCCTATTTTTCAGAGCTGGCGCCGCCACTGCGTGATTCCTTGTTGCTTGTTACTTGTTCATTTTATACCGCAGCGTATTCGAAATGGCCCTTTTCTTCTTGTTGTTGCAGTAATGTTAACGTTATCTCGTGGGGTTCAGCTATGTACCCATGCTAATTCCACGCTTTGTTCAATGCGTTACTGGTTTGTTCCGCTTGTTACTGGCCTGTTCCTGGCTTGTTCCGCTTGTTACTGCCCTGTTCCTTGGTTGTTCCGCTTGTTACTGACCTGTTCCTTGCTTGTTCCGCTTGTTACTGGCTTGTTCCGCTTGTTCCGTGTTTTAGAAACGTCGGCTATAGTACATCATATTTGGCAGATATTTGTACTGTTTATTCCGGCAAATTATGATCTATGATTTTTTTCATTCAACATTTTACAACAAGAGTTTCATTCAACAAGATACATAACTTACATTGTTTCTTTACTGGCAGATGCTGATGAACATATTTGTGAATGAATTTCAAGCTCTGTCAATCTGATAAAAGAGACAGACAAATAATTAGTGAGGCAAAAGGAACTTTACGTAATCTACGCTATCATCTTAAAGGTGTTGTGGCACATTGGTGCAGTCCTCTGACTTTGCAGCAAGAACAGTTTAGCAGAGTGGGTGCAATACCTGGTAGGGTAACACCATTTGAGCATCATGACAAAGGACTGCAGACTTGATTAGCACTTACCTACTTCTGTGATCCCTGTGCTTGGGACTAGAAACCGCAATTTTGCCTTCACTTCAACTTATTTTCTGAACAGAGGGGAACTCCTTGTCCGAAAAGCTGGCAAAAATGTTGAATTTCTTGCAATATTTCGGGATCCGAAAACCTAAGGAATTCCATAGATTAAAAAGCTTGGGAGAAAAGCAAAACATCCCAAGATAGCTCAACGACATATGTAGGCGACAAAAAGCTAGGTATTTCTGATGTTTGAATACAAGCCAGTCAAAAAATTACTTTAAAACTAGCTGATACATTTTGCAGAATGGTCCAATTCATTGTTCGATTCTGGTTCAATGACAGTTCCATATGCTTGCTGTATTAATAGACAATAGCCTAAAGATGGCCGCTGAGGAACTCTTCACCAAGATTCATTGCATTCTTTAATCAAATTCCTATACAATTGTTAAAGATTCATAACTCAAACGCAATGAATCTTGATAAAAAATTCTTCGCTGCCATCTTTAGCCTAATCATCTATTGCACTAGGCATTTGCTTGTTACTTCAAAGGTTCACAAAGCGATGTGAAAAGGAAAAAAAAGTTAATGACACTATTTGATATGTGGATCAAACTCACTTTATTTTCCTTGAGCACAATGTACAAGACAACTGAATTTCTTCCTCTTCAATATCTTCTTGCTACAAAATAAATAAGACAAATCTTTAATTAAGAACAATGCCTCATGTTACTGTATGCACAAGGTGAGAGCTCTGGTGACACTTCTGTTTCAGTATCAGCAACAAATTTCTTTATTTACCTTCTCAACAACTGGCATCTCCAGTATCTTTAAGAATATATCTGCTTCTGTTTCTGGTGTGTTGCTTCTAGATGTTCTCGACTAAAATTAAAAAATCCAAAAGCGAGAATTAATTACAGTGAGTGAATCCAGACAAATGAAATAAATACTTCTTATTCTATACGAACTAAAGACATGCACTTCACTCCTTTATGAGACTCTCACTTAGCAAAAATTGTAGCTCATTGCATGGATTTCTTTAAATCTTTTCTGAAAAAAATCAAAGAGATATTTGCTTGTATTTTTAAGCCTAGAAACTTTGATTTGCTTGATTATGTCAAGTCATTTTTATCAAATTAGTTTCATTCATATTGAAGCATACTGCAACATGAGCCATAAGCATAAATTCATTGGATGAAAGAGTGCTGATGAAGATTTGCAATCCAAACGTTCCATACTTTTAACAGTTGTGTCTCGTATTCATTGGATGAAATTAACAGAAATACATTTCATCATTTTACCCATGGAACCAGGGCCGCCAAGAGGGGGCAATTTGCCCCAGGGCATCAGGGTCTAAGGGACCTCATAAAGTATGATAGTCCCCTGTCTTATCACCGTTTTGGCCCGGAAGCCCCATTTCACAGTTTTGTCACAGGGCCTGTAAATCCTCTTGGTGGCCCTGCAAGGAATTGGTCGATTTGACTGAATTCATTGAAATTCCTCCTATCGGTCAAGCAAATGCCCATCCAGTTTGCAGTTACACTTTTGACGTTACCTCATTACACTTTTTTAATGTTCTTGTCATCAGGTAGAATGACCTTTTTGTTGCTTGTGGCATCATCTTTGTGGTATCGTGGAGTATTTTGTGGGAAGTGTAATAAGTATTATGGGTGGCAGGGTTTTGGTAAAGAAAAATTCCTTTAAATACACGATTAATAATAAAAGCAAAACAGAATGGCATACCCTGGGTCTAATGGGTCTTGGTGATCTAAGAAGCCTTGGTGATCTTGGAGTTTCAAATCGAAGAGCAACTGGCAATAACTCATCATCTCCATTCCAGCTTATACTGTCTAGCAACCTGAGAAAATAAATCAAATATTTTCCATTCTTTTAACACAAAAAGTTCCCAATACCAGCTATCTTTAAGGTAAAATCCACTTTCCGTTCCAGTGAGCAGTGAGTTATCACTCTGCAAAACTGATCTCCTCAGAAAACAATCAATTTCTCCAATATTATTCAGGCTATCAACAATGGTAAGAAGGATGTTGTATTTCATAGCTTTCAGAAAAAAGATGCCTAAATCATAATGTTTCCATCAACAATAGATTTGCAAATTACTTTTAAAAATTTCTGTTGATGTAACAGAAAAATCAATATATGTATTCATAAAAAACTTAAGAAGAATTTTGGATTTGTCAGCCATGACCAGCATGGAAAACTGTAATTGCCATTTTTGCGAAGAATAACGTTTGAACTAGTGTACTTTTAACCACATACATGTAAAATTTTTAACTATTTATTTCTTATTGTAAAAGTGATATCCTATTGTATATTAAGTGCCCCCAATTAGCAAGTATGCTAAATTTATTTGACACAGAAATAAAGTTAATGAATGAATGAATGAATGAATGAATGAATGAATGAATGAATGAATGAATGAATGAATGAATGAATGAATGAATGAATGAATGAATGAGTCAAACTTCATACTTCAGTTTGCTTGGACAACATTGAGGAGAAAGGCCAGATAGAGGAAGAGAAAAAATCAAAAGCATCTTGGAGTAGTTTTACAGATAAATCCACTTCCTGAAATCAACCAGCAGCTTTCAAAGGTAATTTGGGAAGCCAGCATCAATGGAAACATTGCCATTTATATACCTTTCAATCATTAAGACCATAGCCAATACTGAGCATTATCTCCTTTGTATGTTTTTTGATAGGCCACACAGTATTGAAAACATTTGTTTTCTGAAAAATGTTGTTTTGCAACAGCCAACTTAATACAGACTTAATTAAGGTCTCAAAGTTCAAGTTGAGGCCTGGCCTATGCAACTGTGTAAATTCCCAGACAAATGAGGCTACAGCTCCACCACAGCAACCATACAAATAGGGCACAAATTTTTTCAACACTCTGTGCAATTCAACCACCTGATAACAATGCAGCATAAAAGGGACATCACAATTCGCTGATTTTCACTACCTGATTGATGACTAGTAACAAGATGAGCAAGCTACCTGCACACATACAACGCTGAATATGAATTAGCTTTTATTCAGCAGTAATTTCACCTGCTTCAAACAAATCATAATGATAGCAAATAACATTCTATTCTGCAAGCAGGTTCAAAAAGCACATTATTTGAATTTAAATTTGATAACTAAATATAGCTTACCCGTCATTTGTCAACTTGAGTTCTTGCAGCTGGGCTTTCAATTGTTTGATTTCATCAGTCAACTGTGAATGGTAATTCCAAGTCAAAATGTTAAAACAAAGAAAAGATTCACAAATCTGATTTGAGTAGAAACAGATTGAGCAAATGCTCAACACGACTCTCTGAAAGATAGGATTTGTGAGTGTGCAGTAAGAAATAAACGCTGAAAAGAATGAAGCCTGTAAAGACAAAGGATTTATATCTCAAACAGGACAACTTGTTATTTGCAGAAATCTGCAATAGATTTTTACCCAGCTCCAGATTTTTCCCTCCAAGCGATAGCTGACTTGAGACAAAATAGGTGATAGAGATATTCCCAGACATGCAAACAGCACTTGGCAACAATCAGCTCTAACAAGATATTCCCTCAACATATTTTGCAAATAGGAAATTGTCTTTCTCTTGATAGGGGATGCTTCAAAAATATATAGGCTGAAGAAAGCATATCAGTATCAGATGAAGATGACGTTCAAATTGGTTCACAAAGAGTAAAGTTTTGATTTTGAACTGTTTAAAGTTGTGTTTCTGGTTGTTGAAAGCTGCATGTACCGGAAATATCCCGCTGCCTAATAAATCCCACAGGACCAGATTTTAGATGGGGACGTGCCATCAAAGTTTCAAAAACATACCCGTTTCTTATACCAATTTTTCCAAAATATATACCCGACTTTATACCAATTTTTCCAAAATACACACCCGACTTTATACCAATTTTACCGAAAATGCATACTCAACTCCATACCAATAGCGAAAATTGTGAAAATTGATACCCTTCCTTATACCAAAATCGTGAAATTCGATACCATCCCTTATACCAAGATCATGAAAATTGATACCCTTCCCGATGGCACGTCCCCGTACCCAAAATATGTATAGTACCCCCCCCCCCCAGTACCCTACATATAAATAAGGAAAGAGAAATTAGAAGCTGTTGACTATTGAAAAAAGTTCAGGAATTGCTGTTGGTAGGGCAAGGCACCCAAGACACAAATTTTAGCATCCTGAAGGAGACCCAATGGGTTGCTTTCTTTGAAACTCTATTTGAAATGACAAGACTTTCAAAACTTAATTGAGAAGATTTTAAAATTTGGTATTTATAATTAGATGCTTATCTTCTTAATCTTCTATTACAACAAATTCAATACCTTCTTTATCTGAGCATCTCGTTTCTTTGTCTCAGCAAACTTACAAGTGCAATTTGAGCACCATTTACAACACCCCTGTGAATGATCATCATCAAACAGTTCAGCACTTGAATTACTTCTTGAATCATCAAATTCAACGCAATCAGCAGGAATATATCCCTTAGCAACAACGATATCCTCATCCTTCTTTACACCCTCAATATCAACCGTGAACACTCCATCAGAACTTTCGCCATCTTCTTCTTCGATCAAACTTTTATCCCTCGCAATTCTCTCAACATAAATCAATCTTTTTTCTTCAGGGACTTCAATGCATTTGAAAATATCACCTTTATGAACAACAAGGAAATCGTCTGGATATATGGAGCTGCTTCGTGGACTGCTTAGGCCTAAATCTAGTTCAATGCCAGAATCAAGCCTTCCTAAAGTTTTGTTTCGTTTTGAATTAGCGCGGGCTCGCTTCGCACCAGGTGAATCAGCTATGGCTTTGTACAACATCTTCCTCTCATAATAGCTTCAGGCCCTCTTTTCTTGTTTTCATTTATCTATTAATCCTTTGTAATAATGCTGATCCTTTGAATGCCTCCAAAATACAATCTGATTACTTTCAAATCTGAAATGATCCAAGACAGATTTGTGTTCACTGTCGCAACTCTTCCTGTTATGAAATCTTTATCGGTCCATCTTTAGTATACCTAATCCTTCCTTTTGCTTCCTAAATGAAAACCTAAAATCAAGTCCCAACAAAGTGATTATATTTTGATTGTAGTGATTTCTAATGATACTCTACTAAAATTAATTGCATCAAACAACCAACTCTCTCCTCTGCAGTCTCTTTGCCTCGTTGGGGCCTTCCCTCTTCCCATGGAATGGCTTTGAAACCTCACTTCTTGTTCTCATCTATACCAATCTTTAGCAATGCTGATCCTCTCTTGCTTACAAAATACACTCCGATTCCTTTCAACTCTGATCTGAAAGCGGCAAAGGAAAGGATTGAAACGATTTGTGTTGACAATTACCAGCTCTTCTGTCGCCTTGCCTTCCGCTTTCAATTACTGCAGATACTTCATGTACACTTCAAAATCGAAAATGGCGGGAAAGTTGTTTCGGGAGGTTTCCACCAAGTGGTACCCTGCCGAGGGGGGTAACTCCTATACGGGGCATGGCATACATGTGCCTGCCCGGGTTATGGGTCAATTTGCGGTATTTTGCCCCGGTTATGGGTCATGTTTTGTGGAATTTGCCTTGGTTATGGGTCTGCTTTAAGGAGATCTGCCGCAGTTATGGATAAATGTTAGCAATTTATAGCTATTGCTAGATAATGCGACAAAAAACTTTAGTAAAAAAGAATTTTCCTCCAAAAACGATACAAAACAAAGTCTTTTCATGATACTTGTGGAAAATTTTGCCCTGTTTATGGGGTCATACTTCAAATTTTGCCCTGGTTATGGGTACTTATTTTCAAAGTGTTGCCCGGGTTATGGGTCCTAACTCTGAATTCTCAAAGGCACATATATACCCGACCCCCTATAGGAGTTACCCCCCCCCTCGTACCCTGCGTACCGTCCAGATCCTAAAATCTAAATGAAAGGAAAATTGGGACGAGGAAAACAGAGAAGAATTTCTTTCCTTCTTTATCTTTTTCCTTTTATTATTTCATTTTTTGGCTCTGGTACTCAGGATAGCCAGGTGGGCGCTTTTTCAGAGTAACGGCGGAACGGTACTTGGGAGGGTGACGAGTCCCCCACCTTCTCCAAAGTCGATATTTCAATTAAGATCTTGAATTTTGTGGACCAATAAAGGCGTTTTTGGTTATAAAAGGGGCTTTCAGCAAGGACAGAACATGCGCAGTCCTGAAAAATTTTCCGTAAGCTTCATCCCCGAAACCCCTCTTTTTTCCTTCCCAGTCGTTGGTGGCTCGCACCACTGCTCCAGCCTTGGGCAATCCTTGAGCCAAAATGAGTGAAAGTGAACGGGGGGTGGGTGAAAAGTACAACATTTCCAAAGGTTGGGCTAAAAAGGACATAAAAGGATTACTGCACATTTTATTAACCAGCTTTGTCAATCTCAGGAGTGGTAAGGAAACCTTTACTCTCCAATCCTCTGGCTCTACCAGGGTACTAATGCAGCGTTTAAATTCAATTCTATAATAATAGTAGTATGCCTCATAGTAGATGTCACCAGCAAATGTCCCCCAGTAACAAGAACAGAATTGCTTTGGAAATTTGCGTTATCGCAAATCCCAACTGTGTCCCAGGTAATAGCATCTAATTTGAGACGGACCTTTGTGATTCCTTCAGAGTATGGTTCAAGACAAACGTACTTACATTAACAGAGCAGAAACTGCGCACGCAAGCAGGAAAAGTCGTAATTTTGCGCCCCACCAGCTCCCTAGCTTCTTGCAACAGATCCCAAAATTAGGCCATATTTTACTTTCCTCAAAGCTTATATGACCGAACAGTTCCTCAAGTCAAAATGCAATATGACATCATTTTATGCAGTTTCTGGTCTGTCATACACATAAAACAATTATCCTGATTGGTAGTATAATCAAATTCTGCTGCTCTTTCAAAGGCACGAGTGTTTTAGACTCACTAGGTGTTTCTTTTAAACAAAGAAAGTCACTCCAGCCTTTGAACTGTTAAAAAACCGTTGTCACCCAGGATCCTTAGCAAGCACACTGCAAATTTAGATTGACTGAATTGCCTGTGTTACTATGGTCTGGGACACACGTTATTTGAAAACCAAATTTAGCCTAAACAGAAAAATAGATCGACAGTGCAATAGCTGAACGAGAGCTGAACTGAAAGTAAAGCTCGAGTAAAGAAAAATTTTCCATCAGCTTCACTGCTGCTAAAAGTAAACTAAGCTTGGAAGATTTTCAGACCCCAAAAGTATACTCATTGCTTCATAGTAAATAAAAACTGAAAGTTTTAAAGCTTTTTCGCAACTGCGTCGCGATATTTTGGTGAAAAATTCAGCTTAGCACTCACCTTGTCAAATTCTCTCATCAGCAACCCCTAAAAATATACCTATTTTGCCCCAAATAGCGTACCCAAAGGTAAACTAAAATTAAACGGTCTTCCCCGGACCCAAAACTGTCTCTTACAAATAGGGAGTCCCCCTCCGAGATTTCCACTCCGGCCAAATTTGATTTCAAGACGGTCTGGACGATTTCAACGTTCCGGCAAAGGATCCTGGGTGAAAATGGCTCTCTAACTGGGCTTCAAAGAAACGCAGCGTGAATTTTGGGACAGGAAAAGACATACTTTACTATGATAACTAATTGATATTACCAATAATTGCACTTAATAATATCTAACTCCAAAACAAGACATTTATTGCAACGAATCTTGTACATACAACTTCAAATAATCGAATTCATTTGACCAACACTCTTTGAAATATTTTATCACAAACAACCATTTCATTCTACCTGGTCAGCAAAAAAATAGACGGCGTTTCTATTCCATGAATATCAAAGCAATGAGACTGACAAATGTCTTCTTTCACAGCCGATATTTTCAATTAGATTCAGTAATTTACCCGGCTTTAATCAAATGTCTCATGTTTTCGTTAGAGAGTGGCCAATTTCAACCAGAAAAATTACTAGAATCAATTTGAACGCCATGGTTTTCCTTGAATCATCTGGTAGATTTACCCATCTTGCCATCACTTTCTGCTCCAATAGTGAAAAAGTTCTTTCCGTCTGGAATGTCCTAAACAAGGCAGTTTTAAAGTGGCTGTAGTGTACATTTATTATGCTTGAAGCGTAACAACGATACTTGTACGAAAGAACACAGGGGCACGATGCTGAATAAACCATAGGTTCGAAATCTTTGAAAAGGTTGGTGCAAAGATCTATGATGTATTTCTTAGAATTGACTTGCCTGAAAGAAACTTCAGCAACTTTGCTGTCAGCGGTGGCGCCTGGGGATGGCTAGAGGGGGCTTCAGTCCACTGTCGGAAGCATATAGCTCCCCTGTAGGAGGAAATTTTGGTTTCCTGTCGGAGGAAATTTGGCAAAGTGATGTAAGAAAATTGTGTGTTTTTGCCAATTCAGCCTCTCCCCCCTCCGTCGGCGGCTCCAGCCCCTCTTGAGGAAGATCTCTGGCACCACCCCTATCTGCTGTAAATCTTCAATATTTTCAGAATTACTGTGCATGACAACAGCTTAACACCATCGGAATTTCTAAACTATTTGAACACAAAACAATTCTAAAACACCATACTTCATCAATGTCTAAAATAATGTACCAAGCACTAGCAATTCACTCTACTATGGTCCACGATTTAGAAACTTTATGACGTCACACCTTAAAATGAGATGAAATACAAAAGACGTTGAATTCATTTCTGAAAAAGCCCAACGGCAGGATTACAGCAGCGTAGCTTGTTTCAAGCTTCTTTCAAGCCAGTCAATGCAGTGACCGTCGAATTTTACCGGGTGGCTCAAAAAAATGTCACCTTGGTACAAAAGTGTGGAAGAAGTTTGACAACAATATCAAAGAGGCCCCTTCTTTGGTACAGTCATTCAAATCAAGGTTGAGACAGTTGGGGTTCGAAAATCTTCAATTTTGTAGATAGCTTATTGTCGTCAGATGATGTATATTTATTTGTCTAATTTATTTGTAAATAATTTATTAGGTAACATGGGGGGGGGGCATTTTTTTGAGTCACCCGCCACACCAATTACTTCTAAAGATTTGGAACTTATGCTGTTGCATGTATTTGTAATTTTTCAGATTATTTTCGAATCTTATCAAGACAAAAATAACAGATCTTTATCTATGTGAACGATCGGATTTTTCTTGGCCTAATCAACAACAGCTAACCAAAACATTCTTATTCTTACATACGAACAAAATTCTAAGAATCTGCTTTCGTGATCCACTCTCGGAACTTACCATTGCATACTACGAGAACAATTCACACTGCGTTGATCAGAACTTGTTTTGCTCTGAACCGCTTAAAGATACAGATAAAGTGTTCCCACAAAAATTCCAGCTCAAAATTGATCTCCTCACCAGTGAAACAGGAAAGCTTCTCTTGACTAAGTCATGACATCTTCTATGAAGTCCATAAATCTAGTGGCATAATACCCTGGGTTGACTGTAGAGATTTCTGCGCCGGCCTGAAATAGTTTGAAAATGAGATACGTTGTCATTTCAAATCTTCAAATGGGCATAAAAAAGAAACGAGCCATAAAATGATCTTAGATTCTATGACCGTCTACCTGGGTCTGTTTCAAATAAGATGTAAGGCAAAGATTTCCGCGAATAAACAAAACTGCAATGTTTCAGTCTGCTGTATGCAGACTTTACTTTTTGTGGAGAAGCATGCTCCTCTGCAAAAGTAAAGTCTGCACGTAGGATACAATCTTTCGGATGCGTAATTTTGCATTCAAGCCGCGTAAACATCACCTTACATCTAATGTGAGACACAGTTTCAATGCGGCAGGGCCCCGCACATAAGAGACGCAAATTTAAGAAACACACACCCTGATTCTAAAAATAATAGACCATTTAATAAGAAACTGGTGTAGGTCAGGAAAAAGCTTGCTTCTTATTAACTTGTTTATTCTGCGAACTAAGCAAACAGCGCATCCCTGGAATAATTGTAGCATTACCTGAGACGTGAAAATTTGGAAATATAAATGAAAATAATATTTTTTGTATCACCATCACAGAGCTCGTGTCTGAGTAGTTGAGCAATAGTATACGATTCTTGTAATAAGAAACTTTACCATGATTTGAAGTTTATCTCATTTTTTAAGAAACATGTCAGACCTCAAATTGAAAAAGTTGTTTCTTACATGCAGGATACTATTGTAATTTGCTCATTTTAGAACAATTTGGCCATCAGCAGGTCTAAAACTTTGCTGCTTTTAAATTCAAACATCATTTGGAAATGGCAGCTTGACGAGAAATCTTAGCGAAAGTACGACGACAAACAACATCATGTTAATTTGGCTAATATTGCCATCATTATTTTAAAATTTAAAATTTAAAATTCAGGTGACACATTTGATGGGAGGATTATATCTATTCATTTTAGGTTTTCAAGAAATTATGAGTATTTTTGGTTTACAGCAAATTAAAATACATTGCCATGTTAGGTTTAAGGACAGACAACGTTTAAATATTTAATTCTACATCTATCTTCGTATTAAAAATATCATTTAAGCATTGACGAAGAATAAGGCCCTTGGCAAAATCATAGCAGACAATATCATCGAGCATCGTCTATTTGCGTGGTAAAAGCAAATCTTTTAGATTAGACTATGGCTGCTGATCCTGCTAACCAAGCAAAAGAGTGACAGACTTTCCATTTCAGCTTCACCTTAGCAGTATGTCAAATTTTATGGGAACAGGCTCTCACATGAGACTAAGAAAACGTCTTCTTTGTCGATTGCACTTGAGGTAGCTGATGGAAGTCTGGACTTGCCCAAGTCGTCATATATGAAAGAAAGAGACGACTTGTCGCGAACAGCTCCTCATTAATTATTCATAAGATGTATGTGACCTGACTTAACCCGATGTTTGTAATAGGATCTAACCGCAAGGAATTTGAAAACCAGGGGGTCAATAGTATCTGTCTACACATGAGCGCTGTTAGGGAAATGGTGGCGCCAATATATAAACATCTGTTCGTTTTGACATACGGCCATTTATGTTTCAATGTTGGTTTGCCCCCGTCATTTTCCTTGACGGAACAGCAGTATCCTGTCTGCTATTGGTCAAACATTATGATCAAAGGTGCCGTCTGCCATACCAAAAACCGTCAGGCCATCCAGCTGTTTTATCCAGCTATTCACTGTTCGCGACAAGTCGTCTCTTTCTTTCCTCCAGGACGACTTGGGCAAGTCCAATGGAAGTCTGACTGTTTTGCATCGATTGCTATTAGGCTTACAAATCAATACTCCTCTTTGAAAGTGTAAAGGCTGATTTCCAGTCAGAGGAATTTTCCAAGCGGGCGGAAACTCTTTTGTTTGCGGGAGAAAATGTCACTCTGAAATTGTAAGGATAGTTACGGCTGAGCAACTTTTTATTGTCTAAAATTCCGCTCCCTCGGAAAACTCCACTGACTGGAAATTGGCATTTAGGGAGTATTTAATTTGATAAGTACTATACACATCTATATGATGTACTTTTGCCAAGGGCCACAACACTCAGCCATCAGTTTAATATACAGTGTCCCAAAACGATTGTGCCCGTTTGTGTGGCTACTGTGGAGGAGCTGTCGATTCAATTATCTTTATTTTCAAACGGTTGCATAGGTGATGCTTCAAGTTAGAGTTTGAGACCTCGTATGAGTCAAGCCAACAAGTGGTTGCTGATTTATGGCAGAGAAAAAGACAAAATAAGTGGTTGCTTCAAAAACAGCACTTCTGTTGTTCTCCAGCAATGTCAAAATAAAGTAAGTTTTCAAAGAAAGGACTCTGGCATCGTATTAAAATTTTAATCACATTTTTTAAAAGATCGAAAGTGCTCTCTTATGAATAGAAAACACTGCCAACCCTTTGAAATAATTAGCAAAAACTTTAATACGACGCCAGAACCATTTCTTTTGAGACTTACTCGACTTTGACATTGCTGGAGAACAATAAAATTGGTGTTTTTGAAGGAACGACATATTTTGCCTTTTCTTTACCACAAACCAGCAACCACGTGTCAGATTGACTTATACAAGGCCTCAAACTCTAAGTTGAAGCCTGACCTATGTAACTGCGCAAAACTGAGATAATTGAATCTGCGGCTCCTCAAAAGCAGCAACACAAACGGGTCACAATTTTTTGGGACATCCTGTACTATACCTGATTATCATTCTGTTCAGGTGATCTACGATTTCTCATCGTCATTTCTGAAGATGAAGGTCGCCGAATTCTCTTCCTTACCTGATATAAAGTATTAATTTACATCTCAAAATAGATAACAGGCCATGAAAGTCCACGTATCAACCAAAGTAATGAGTTTTGCAAGAATAATGTCGCTCAATCGCAAATCTTATCGGGCAGTTTATTCGAAACATGGTTTAAGTTATCTGATATATTTTAAAGCTTGCATTTAAAACATTTATCTTTAAAGGAGAATTTCTGATCAGCAAAGCTGATCTCGCTATGAAATGATCTGTTTACAAATCAAAATTTTATGTGGGAACTAAAACTCTATGTCAAAATTAAAATTAAAAAAATCCGGCTTTTTAGTTCTGACAGTTTCTCCTTTATTTCTTTAAATTACATCGTTAGAAAATCAGATTTTTTAATCAATGTATTTTTCATTTTGAATATTCAATTAAATCTTTTTATCGCCATCGTCCTTTACAGAAATTGACGAATAAAATGGTTATCCCTAATTTAGCAATTTGAGTTATAGTTGGTAGGCACAGACGTCGAAACTTTCCAATGCCTGTGTGAATCGTATTGCTCTATTCTTTCCAATGACTTACTCGAAGCTCACTTGAGGTAATTCGCCATAATTCCAGGGATGGCATTTTTAAAATCCTTATTGTCTTCAGAATTACATCGACTCCATGTTTTATGGAGGGATGGATGAGAGGAAGGATGTAAAGCTGTGACAAAAATTAAAGCAACATGAATTTTAAGCTGATTGGGGAAAGTCAATGAATTCAACAAGATAAAAGCTTTGTTTTGAAGCTCTGCACTATGGTAGCAAGCACGAGCTCTTAGCTTTAATTTGATAATTTCACGACTTTAAAGCTAGCAGAAATATAAAGAATGATGTCGTTCTTTGAGTAATGAAGATATAAAATTACTCTCTGGGAATATGGCAAATTGCGTAAAGTTACTTCAAAGCAGTTCATCGAAAGAAATGGTCAATAACATGTTAAAAGGTAAATTTTCAAAGATTTGCAAAGTGTTGACGCCGATGCCTTATGGGTTTAAATTAAACATGAAGCTATTTCATCTACAATTAAAGGATTTGAAGAAACCTATTAATAATGGAATGATTCATTTTATCTTCTGAAATTAGATTAAAGCTATTGTCGTACTAGATTATTTTATCAATTTCTTCATTTCGCAGTTCACAATAATGTTTTGATGTCACATTTAGACACTTGAAAGAAATAAGCTACATCTTCTAATGAAAGAAAATGCAAAATCAACCTCTCATGAACACGCAACGACACTAAAATTTCTCTGTCGCAAACTCCAATGTTAAAAGTAGCTCAGCAAAGGGGATTGAGTCAACCAAAATTTAACCTACTGTATTTGATGCTCTGGATTGATGGAAACAACATGACTAATATGTGGCACGCGCTGTTTCTTTTGCGTTATATTTAGACCAGATCATCAGATCTCCGTTCATTTACTTCAAAAGCTAAAGTAGAGCTTCTTTAACCATATAT
This sequence comes from Aurelia sp. 3 sensu Dawson et al. (2005), assembly GCA_964020215.1. Classification (NCBI taxonomy): domain Eukaryota; kingdom Metazoa; phylum Cnidaria; class Scyphozoa; order Semaeostomeae; family Ulmaridae; genus Aurelia; species Aurelia sp. 3 sensu Dawson et al. (2005). Next base: position 2,839,210 of record OZ026572.1, on the reverse strand, counting down.
TTTTCAATCTCGACGGTTGCGTAGGCCAAGAGCTGCCTGTTTGAGGCATGATTTCAAACCCCTTTCTGCAAGAATAAATTTCGAAAATGTTGCTAAAAGATCTTCCCAGCCTCTTTGGAAGAAGACAAACATTTCAAAGAGCTACGTCTACAGCTACGAACACAAACCCTGGTCAAGCAAAAACAAATTTGATGGCAACAAAATCAAAATTTGGTTCATATTTTGCGTAAAGTTAGCCACAGTTGTTAAAATTTGCGCACGCGATAAACAAAACGTGAAACTAGTTAATAAAATGCTGCTTTTGAAATAATCTAGATTAAATCTAGTAACGTGAAAGGAAAATATCCATCATAATGCCATCGAAAAGAAGACTTTAGCTTGACCAACAATAAAGTCGGATTAGTGTCAGTGGTGAGGCAGGCTCTAATAACTGTAATCAAAAATTTTATCACGATTGTTGAGGAGCAGGGAATTCTCATGAATAACAGACATTGATCGAAATATAAATGGTGAAATCGTGTTGACAAATGTGCGTAAATTAAAAGGCCAGATGTTTGAATAAACAGACCCTAGTCACAATGACGTCAGTTATTTTGAAATGCATCATTCGCCTCCTCATGAAGACGGGCTTAAATCCCAAAAGCGTGCACTGCGCCCAGCAAAGCATGGAATAGTTTTTTAGTTTGTACAAATATTTCCTCTGAAACAGGCATGGTGTAGATTTCTTACTGTGCTGGGATCTTCATCATTCGCCCCGAATTGATATTAAAGAGAATGGTGAAAACAAAGGCCAACCAAGAGATAGAATGTGCAAACCATGCTGGATGAAACAGACTCCTTAATTGTGAATAAGGTCTATCAAATTGAACAAGAATTTGCAAGGACTATGCAACAAGTATCACAATGCTGCCAGGAGAGAGCAAAAAGTCATTAACAATATCTCCGCAGAATAATTCTGCAGGGCCATAAAAATGCAAATGCGATTCCAGCTCCCTGAATGGTTCCAAGTCAAACAACTTGTAAGGGCAGCAGTATTTCCTCAAACAAGGACGATTCCTAGGATGTTCATGTATTCCAAACCTTAGTTTGACTTTTCAAAATGATGTATCTCTTTTCAGTTCGGTTACAAAGACACACGTAACAAATCTAATCATCACGCATTTATTTCGTCGCAAAATAAAGGAATGGCATATGCCGTATTGAGTAACCATAGCCTGCGCGCAGGAAAGAAAGTTTCTTTCTTTCCTCTCCTCCCCAGTGGACCCAAAGTTTGCGCGCAGGCTAAGTAACCATTGATAACTGTGGAATAAATAAAATAGAAAGAGAATCGAACCCCTTCATGGAAAGGTTAATACTTACCCCGTGTTTAACAGTTTTGGCGGCATGTGCTGCTTTTTTATTTGCTCCATAATATGTAAGAACATCGATGATGCCAAGATAATATGTTTCGTGCTTTGAATCTGAACATAAATGAGTAATAACAATGTTTCATTGACTGAAAATCGTGAGCAAAAAGTCTAAACTAAAGCCTCATAGCTCAATGTAAGGCAACAGGTCAAAAGATGTCAGTGAAAGGCCGACTGGCATAGGCTTTGACATCTTTCAAATCTTTGGAAAACAGACTGTGGGAATGATAAATACCCTTTTCTTTCAAAATGAGAGGCTTGAAAGGATTTCTTCGTTTGCTCGGTTTTAGGCTCGGTTTGCTGAAATTTTACCGTGAGAATTTTTGATTACCCCAGCAGAAGAAATTCTACGATAAAAAATGAGGAAGATAAATGACGAATAACACAAGCATGTCTATGATCAAAAATGTTAACTTCTGTTTCCAAATAGATCTTGAGCGATATTTGCGATGATGCGAAATCCTTGATGTAAAATACTATCAACAGTCTGTATTCGTGGAATTTCGCTGAGCTTTGATTTCCAGAAGAGGGGACTCCGTCACAAAGTTGTAAGCAAATCTGCAAAACTCATTGTTCTAGGTGCATTATTTTCTGCAGTTTGCTTGGTGTTTTCATCCAAGACACCAAAAAGTAAGCGCCTAAGAGCTACTTAGGCCACGTTCACACTAATCTGTTTCCATTTAGATCCATTTTTACTCCTAAAAACGGAGCTATCTTTCCTCCCCGTTCACACAGCTCCGTTTTCAGATAAGAACGGATATCTTTTCAACGAGTGTTCACACTTGTTCTCATTCACACTTGTTCTCATTCACACTTGTTCTCATTCACACTTGTTCTCCAAAACGCACCTGATTGTTGTTGTTAGCGCATTCAGATTCCTCCGTTTTTGGTGTTCACATTATAGACATGCGTTTTTGTTCAGCTCCGTTTTTTGTAAGCGTATTCATTTAGCTCCCTATTTGGGGTTGGATCAATGTGAACGCAAGCAAAAGACGAACTAAACATATCCGTTTTCATGCAAAAACTGATTAGTGTGAACGGGGCCTTATATCCGAGCAATCATAAGAGATGTGATGGTTTGGTTTGTTCCTCTATGAAGAAACTTTGAAATAATGCTTTCATTTTGAAAAAGAAATGGAAAGTCTGTGACACATTGCCTTTAAAAAAACAGCAAAATCGCCGTTTCGAAAAATTTGGATCGCTTTGTGATACCTCTGCTGGAAGCAACAGCATATCTTTCCCCATCCATCACAGGGATATCACCACCACTTGTGACACTATTTGATCTTCCCATCATCGGTCTCCTTTCATCTTCAACAGGCGATGAAGGGGATTCCTCAGCCGAGTCATCATTTTCACTGCGACCATTCGTGACGTCACCATCAAGATCATCGTCTGATTCCAGCCGGTCTTCTTCATGTATTCCAACCAATAAACTGTAATCCATCAGATTTTGCGCTGACAGAAACTAAGAATAAAAACACTTACTTTAAAGTACAATTAGCGGCTTTCCAAACTATCTTCACTAATCAGAAAATCTACCAGGTAACCAAAAGCTCTTCTGAACGTCCGAACAAATTTCGTTGAAAAAATTAATAGGACTAGACTCACAATGATCAAGGCATCGAACTCCGAGCTAGTCGGTTTACCTTATTCAAATGCGATCTCAATTTATCAGCAATGTTTAGGCAGGCATGTCTTGAAAGGAAAATTAATTGTCTTGCAGATCTTGAAATTCCCTTTCGAACATTTACTTGGCACGTTACCGTTAGATTTATTATCCTGATTGAGCTTTAAATTCCAGCAACGCAGGTGATTCCACACAGAATAAAAATCCTACTTAGATCAAATTTTACCAAATAAATGTTTCAGAGAATGACCAAACTCAAGGCTGAGGAGAAGACATGTTAGTAAAAGCAAACATGGTACGTAATTATTCTACAATATGAGATCAGTTTTGAATGACATTTATCTCTCTATCATTTTATCCCTTTGCCACTTGGTTTATAGAAGAAGAGAAAAGATGGATTCGACACTTAATCCATTTCTATAACATGTGTCCCAAAAGAGATTTCCCAATTTAATCTTAGTGAAAGTGCGTGTTATTTGATAAAAATTATAAAATAAATCTATTCTACAATGCCTAACTAAGATCCGAGTATTTGTTTTATTCCCTCATCTGCACGCATTGATTTTCTATATAATTATTTTCCTGAAAAATAGATTACCATGAATGTTCAAGAAAGAGCTGAAACGGTGTATCTATAAAAATTGTTAAATCTGCATCTCACAATCCACGGAAATCCTACTGTTTTAATAATTCCAAAATACAAATCTTTAACTCCATAAAGGGGGCCAAGAAAAATGATATCGGTCTGTTGTTTTGTCCGTAAAAAGCACGATTTTGCTTGACGTTTGAAGAAGAAGTGTACTACACAAGATAAGGTCCTGTGGTCCGCACTTTAGCGCATTGCAGAGTTTGAATACCATAATATGAAATCAACAAGAGGTTGTATGCCTTCACGCATGTTATGTAAAACACGGAGGGAATGGAATAAATCTCCATCACTTGACTTCTCACCTTTTCAACGGTTTCTCAAGCATAAGATTGTTAGAAAATTCATATTTTGGAGGTCTTTTGATGTGCAAAAATCGGGAAAAACTATATGGATCCAAGCTAGACATTAAGGAAGCGACTGCCGTTTACATCGTTGAGAACGAGACAATAGTGGCTGTTTTTTCTGGAACTGTTCAAATGGGGAAACTATTTTGGGAAGCGTGGCTTATCGATATATCTACACATTTATCTTTACGTTGGCTTGAAATAGCTTTTCATGTATCTATGTAGCTATGTGAGCTGCCAACATTAAACAAATTGATAACGATAATGATAACAATAATAATAATCATCATCATCATTACTGACACGAAGCATAAGCTGGTCGCAAAACTTACTTCGATATCTTTTCTTATTTTTTCTAGTAGATCTGACTTCTTTTCTTGTCCAATAATAAGTTTGACATTATCTCTTGTGAAGTCGTTATCTTTAAATGTTGGTATTTCTTTGTTCTGATAAGAATAAAATAATAATAATAATAATAATAATAATCTCTCATATTTATACAGGTTAATTTGTTCAGTAACTAAATTACTGTTATCAATCAAAGACCTGTATGTTACAAAGTAAAATTTACAAAAATAAAAACTTAAAGATTTACATGAATAAAAGCTGAAATATTTACAGTATCAAAATTTACAAACTAGAAAATGGCTAAAAATCTAAGTTTGTGTCCTTGCTGGATGCTTTGAATCTTAGGAGTGATGTTTCAGTTTGCAAGTTGTTTGGTAGGTTATTAAAAACCTTTGCTCCTTGGAACGAGAAGGTTTTACGTCCAGCTTCTGTCCTAACTTTTGGAACTACTACGCTTTTATTGTTATTGCGGGTATTCATTTTGTGACTGTTCCTTGTGAAATAATTTTCAAACGCTTTTGGCACTATTCCGTTTAAACATTTAAAAACTTCCAAGGCACATAGTCTGTTTCGAAGATGATTTATCCGGGGGAGCTTGACATCACTCTTTCTATTTCCATTGATGATACGCATTGCACGATCTTGAAAGGTCTCAAATCTTTGTTTCTTCGACTGGGTCATACCCACAAAAACATTTGAACAGTACAGCATAACAGGAAGGATCATAACTTTATAGATGGTTTCTGCAGTGTATGGACTAATGTTCTGTCGTACTCGTGATAGCAGCTTGATTCTTGATGAAATCTTTTTGAATGTCTTCTCTAAATGTTCGTTGAAATTAAGGTTTTTATCCAATGTCACTCCTAAATATTCATAGTTTTTTGACTCAGTGATACTTTGTCCGTTCATCTTGATCTCTAGTGGTGCTGATTTCGATGTTCTCTGTCTTGTTCCGAATAGGACACATTCGGTCTTTGTTCTTTTCAAATTAGCGACTAAATTATTTTTGGCAAGCCAGTGAGCAACTTGGTCAATGTCGGTATTTAATTGGCTCTCGATGATGTCACAAGTTTTGTGCGCACAATAAATGACTGCATCATCAGCGTATAAGATGATTTCACAATGGTTTAGTTGAATGTCAATATCATTGATCAGCAGCGTGAACAATAACGGCCCTAAAATGGATCCTTGAGGAACTCCACAGGATACAGACTGAGTTGCAGACTTAACTCCATCAAACTGAACAAATTGTTTTCTGTCAAACAAGTAGCTCTCAAACCATTTCAGCTCTTCATGATTGATTCCATATAAGGGTAGCTTTGATAATACCCTTGAATGGTCCACTGTATCATATGCTTTCCTGAGGTCTACAAAAACTGCACCCGTTAATAGTCCTCTATCCATGCCTTGTCTTATACAATCAGAAAAAAGGGTCACTGCGTGTTGTGTTGATGACTTATTTCTAAAACCAAACTGTCTTTGTGAAAGAAGTTCATATTCTTCTAAATAGCTGTAAAGTTGCTGATAAACTACGCGTTCGAACACTTTGGACAAAACAGGAAGAACAGAGATCGGTCTGTAATTGTCCATAAGTGATCGTTCGCCCGACTTGTAGACTGGAGTTTATCAGATTGATTCCATTATCAGAATGAAAACGTTAAACAAAAAACACCTACAAGGCAATAAAAGTTTGCAGCAAGAATATATTTACGTTTCCTTACAGATAATTTACTCAGCTTAAAAATCGAAAATTTGCGAAATTTTCTTTATGCGAAGAGAAGAGATCAAATAAAAAGAAATCATAATTAAAACGAATTCTTTCTTTGGAGTTTTAGTTACATGTTGGGTGAGTGGAGCTAATTGGGTTCAATTACAATAAAAATTGAAAATGGAAATTCTACAACATGAAACTAAATAAAAAACTAATTAAGTTATGATAAACTTCTTGTAAACGTCCGGTTGAGCATTTCAAGTCAATCATCAATCTACATGCGTTTCTGAATCCAAGAGAAATATGTAAAAGAAAGAAACAAGTTATCTGTTTTGATTAAAAAGGGGTTTCATCAACTGGGAGCAGCATATTTGGATACATTTGCGTTATAAGGCCGCAAAAGTGTACTTCTTTGGGTCTGGCTCTACCAGCAATTTTCAGAGTAATGCCCAAAACTTCTTTCTAGTGCCAGAAGACTGGTCCCATTAACACCAGCATGATTTTCTCACTCTCAAAAATGTAATTCACCGAATTTCAAATGGATATTCTACGATAAACGACGCAGGTAAACGTAACATGTTGAAAATAAATCAATACCTTCTCAGATTCTGATGCACCCCTAGCAACACGAGAGCCCTAAAATAATAGAAAATTCACTATGAAACTACGAGTACATTACTCCATAACTTGGTAACACAAGAACAAAATATGGACATCTGAAATGCATCGTGATTCTGCAATTTTCAAGTCAGTTCTCATCTTACTAATTGCAAAGTTTTATCTGTTACTTCTTAAACGTTTGCTCCTAATGGTCATCTCTAACGTAAAGTTTAACCCTTTTACGCCCGGCTAAAATTAAGCTTAACAGGAAAACCTAATGTAGATCGTCGTTTTCCAGGGGGTATCATAATCAGTGATTAAATAAGCAATAGATAAATGCAATGCCCATAACCTTTCAAATCAATCAAAACTCTGAAAGCTTTACCCCCTGAAAAATTCGCAGTTCTCAATGAATAATGTTGGGCCTTCCGGGGTGGGGGTGAAAGGGTTAAAATCCGGAAAATATATATAGCAATGCTGTTATGCCCCATACAAACAGACAATGTTTATAAATTTGCTCTGAAGCTACAACAAATTTTACTATTCTCTGTTTCCAGTTGGTTTGTGTAACTTCTACCTTACACGTTTCTGAATATTCTTGGAAGTTAGACTCTTTAGCAACTTGAATATTCTTTATTTCACATGAGGACTTCCGCTTTCTTGGTATTAAAATTTCTTTATTTGTTCTATTTTCATGACGTAGTTTTCAGAACTAGTGCAGATACGATTTTTGGCAGATAAACTGGTAGGAAGGAAAAGTGTTTTCTAACGTTCAAAGCTTAAATTTAGGTGCTGAATACTCAAGAAACTCAAGTTATTCTTGAAACTCAAGAATAAGAATTCGACGACATTTTCCATTACATCTTTGCATTTAGCATTCAATCTTAGCCCTTTTCAAGGTTAGTACGGGCCATCATAGTACTAGTTTCTTAAAACAAGTTTCGTATATACTACCTAGTCGTTTAGAACCACTGGCAAGGATGCGATCCTGAATTCACATCGTAAACATTAAAGTATCCTTCACTGAAAAAATGAAGTGATAACAAATGGATTTTAAGCAAACCTTGAGGTCATATTTCTTATGAATTGTTTTGTTCAAACTGAATATATTTCTGAATGTGATGTAGTAATATTCTTTTCCGTCAACTGTCACTCTATACATGCCAAGATACTGCGGTAACAACGTTTCTGCATGACATTCCACAATGTACTAAAAGAAAGAAGAAGGCTATAAATCATCAAACTGAGTGGTGTGGAAAGGGGGCTGCTGCCTCTGTGCAAAACTACATCTATGTCTGCTAGACTAACGTGAAAGCCCGAATGGGAAGCTGGAAAGAGTAATCCAAATTTAGTATTTAAAACTAGTATCTTTCGAAGTGTCATACTCTTTTTGTGTGAACAAGGCATTTTGAAAAAGGTGAAGGTTTTGGGTCTTTTACTAAAACGCAAACCTTGTCTCAGTTATCAATGTTTCTTTCCTTATCAAAATTCTAGTACAGAAATATTTTCATGCCTCTCGAGAAATCTTATCAAACTGTTAAGAATTCTGCATTTCAAAGAAAAGAATGAAAAGGTATACCATTTTTTGAAAAGTTTCTATAAATTGTTGGATTTGGAGGGTTTTGAATACTCGAGGTTTCTTTGCAGTTTCTTAGAAGGTTTGTTCAACTTTCGTTGCATTATCAGTGAAGTTCTTGTTCTGATTTCCTGTGTTTTCATATCATGAACATTTCATAAGCCATGATTTTCGTTCGTCTAGGAATTACACTTTTTCCAGGACAAAAGTTTCTTGACTTTCTCGCAGCTGAGTTTCTTAAAAAAATTAATATGTGTAATCTTCTTTTTTACATGATGCCTCCCTATGGAAGGTTTCTGCGGAAAAAGAACGAACTTTTGGCTTTTTAATCACTACGAAATGACTGATCGGGCAATTAATTTGGGCCTGATTTTGTATTTGATGACAGTTTGGATGACTTGATGACAATTTCAGCAGGTTTTGTGCAACATCGATGGCTGCAGGTGATTAGAGAAGGGCAAAACCAAACAAATTTCACTGACATTCAACGGGTCCTATGGTGTAATGGTTAGCACTCTGGACTTTGAATCCAGCGATCCGAGTTCAAATCTCGGTAGGACCTTAGTTTGTGTTTTGTTTTCAATTCCAAAAATTTTTGTTTGTCTCGATCTAATTTACTAATTTCCATATCCATATCTTTCCTTTTTGCTACATCTGTATTCGTTCTTACTTTATTTCAAAGCATTTTCGTTTTGATTCATTGATAACTAATTCATATAAATTGTAAAGTTGATTTATGTAATTCTAATTTTACGATGAATTTTGAAATCCCTTCCGCCCCCTCTGTTCCATTCTTTATGACAGCTCCCTTATCAGTTTGAGTTTATTCAACAAACATCCTAAATACAATAACAGATGAAACAATACAATACATAAATCTAAATTTATGAAAATTAAAAATCTACATACAAACAGCAATGAAAACTATGTAGCCCAAGGCAAGAAACAGAAAATGTTTACATAGCCCCTAAACATCTGCATAGATGATTTGATGACCCCATGGCTTCAACATGAACTCTGTGGATCAGAAGCTTCTTCAAGAAAAAGTTCCTGCTATTTACAATTCAGTTTTGTTCTTATGCATCATGCTGTCAATACTGTATTTGTGGGATCCATTATAACGTTTTGAAAAGGCAGGTATAGGACCTAGGACACTGTATTAGAAGATGAGTTCGAGAACAACATCAATGATCAAGAGAAAAGCACAAATGGTGCGGACAATGTTTGAAACATGTGTAAAAAATATCGAAACAAATCCTGAAACAAATAGCTTCATGGCCCATGCTTATGATTTGAAGTAGTTTGTTAGCCCAACGTTTTCCACCCAATAGTTTTGATGACCCTGTCAAATCCCTTCTGCCCCCTTCTGTTACATACCTTTTGACAGCTCCCTAACTGAACATCTTTGATATGATATGCTAATAATTTACTCTCTGGTCTCTAATAGACGTCCCCCCCCCTCCCGCTTATTAATTTTTAGAAAATTTTCCACCCAGGACATTCTTATTCCAGCCCCCCGCTTATTAATTCTGGCAACGAGTTCCAAGCAAGACAAAAGCTACACAACAAAATTCTATGCACCCAACTAAGATTAAGACTTTCGAGCGAAATTTGTGATGTCATTGCATTGTATTTTTTCCAGCCCCCCTATTATTCCAAGATTAACTATCAAGGCTATTAATTTTTGAGATTTTTTCCAACCCCCCTACTATTCCAACCCCCCCATCTATTAGAGACCAGAGAGTACATGATCAGAGATTTTGCACATTTTAAGATTGAAACAGCAAATGCATTAGGCCTAGAAACAACTGAAAGCAAGAAAAGAAAATCATCTAAAATTCTGTACGATTTATTGAGCTGGCATTTACGAACGTTTTCATTTTTAAAAGCTGTTCATATCGATTTTTCTTTCATAAATGGAAAGAAAAAATCAAACACATAATTAAAAAACATTAACATTGAAAAATTAAAAACGTGAGCCGAAAATTAGGGACAATAACTTACTGTATATTTAAGTTCAAAGGGAAAAAATCAATTTTGCAACTAATTTTTTTTATTTTTTGTACTTCATTTCTTTCTTTATTGCAGATTCTATGAAGAAAAAATTCAAAACACCAAGTTATAAAGACTTAAAATGAAAAAAAATGAAAATTTCCTCCCAGTTATTGATCATTAATCAAATGTAAATTTGGCTCAAGCAAGGATAAATATAAAATACAAAGAAATCAAAAGAAAAAAGTTTCAAATTCAATCATGCATACTTTAATTCATCAAAATAAAATAAAAGAGATGATAGAAGCGACACAACAAAATCCTCTGGAATCTGTAAGAAAAAAGAATCCAAAAATAGACAGATGTTTCTCTTTCAGAGGTGCCAAGTCGTGGAATGCTTACGCAGCTGAGTGTAAGCAAGCATCCTCCTTGAGTAGCTTTACACTATCTCTTGATAATCCTATTTGGGTGTCAGATTGTAATGGGGGTGTTTATAGTATGTATTTATTGTAATTAGGCTATTTTGGTTTTATACCGGGTGTCCCAAAAAAAAGTATATGGATTTCGTCCACCCTAGCAATAAGAATATAGCGTGAATCAATCCGAAATAATTTTCAAAACATACCTCGATAGCTAACTTGAACATAGGTACCTCGTTTGTTGATATCGGTGCGTTGAGAGTGAAGATATTAATCTTCAAAGGATAAATTTGCTTCCACCTCGAAACCAGACCTTTGGCATTTTGGCCTAAGCAAATTCTTGAAGGGCAGTGACTGAAATCAACAAAATTTGAAGATGGCACAACAGATGTGTTTTACAAAATACAGTTTATGTGAGACCTATCGTCAAAGGAACTCCGAAATCACACATGCTATTCATCTGTGAAAGTACTCCCTTGAGCTCAACGCGCTTTTGACATCGTCAAATCATTCCTTGAAGAGAGTTTGTTATCAGTTCTCTCGAGATCAGGTTGATCATGAAGTGTATCTTCGAAGCTGCTTTCCCAGGTGGGTCATCAACAAGATAGGGGACATCTTTTGGCCCCCAAAAGATCTCTAGACCTTCCAGTCTTGACTCCCGAGAGTTCTGATAACAAATTCTTTTCAAGGAATGATTCGACAGTTGCATGCGTGTGTTGGTGCTCAAGGGAGTACTTTTGCCGATGAATAGTAAGAGTAAAATCAATTGTCGATATTGAGATGAATGAAGCTGGTTTAGAAGCTCCCTTGACGATAGGTCTAACATAAACTGTATTTGGGAGAACACATCTGTTGTGCTGTATTCAAATTATGTTGATTTTATTCACTTGCTTCAAGAATTTGCTTAGGCCAAAACGTCAAAGCTCTGGTTTGGAGATGGAGCAAATTTGTCCTTCGAAGATTATTATCTTCACTCTCAACGCACCGATATCAACAAACGAGGTATCTATGTTCAAGTTAGCTATCGAGGTATGTTTTGAAAATCATTCCGGATTTATTCACGCTACATTCTAGTCGCTAGGGTCGATCAAATCTGTATACTTTTTTGGGACACCCGGTATAACATCTTCATTGTAAATTTTGATAAATGGAGGGCTCCTTGAAAATCACAATTATTGAAAGGCTATCCTCCTTAAACAAATGAAATAAACGAATGAATGAATAAATAAATAAATAAATAAAGGACCTGTAAGTAAAAACCGATATGAAATTTTTTTAACAAAACAGTAGATCAGTTCGGAATTAGGCTTACCTCATGGTATTTGGGTAATAGGTGATGCATCATTTCAACCTCTTCACTCTCTAGCGTTTTTACGATGAATGCCTTGTCAACTGTCTGAAAGAATTTTGATCCACTATTTCCAGATGCCTCGCTGGTTTCGGGTGCCTCTTGAAACGATCTCTAAAAATATGGATGACACAAATTTATTATACTTGAAAGGGACAAACACATAATTGGTTACTTTCTTAATAGTTTTGGATCTTTCCAGGGAATTCAGAGCAAAGGTGTCCAAACTTTGCATATTTGAAATTATTTGTGTAAAATGTTATTGTCCTGTTCTTTCAAATAAATTACTCAATGGAAACTTTACACAATTTCCTAAAAGATCTCTGAAAAAGCATATTTATATAAAAATTTCTGCTGTTTTGAAGTTGTGACATCATCAAATTGTTAAATCCTAAACCATAAAAGCCACAGACTTTTGCTTGCTACAAGACCTTCAAAACCTGAGTTTTCCCTATGTTGGTCCATTGATGCTCCTCAATCCAGGGCTTTCAGTGGGAGACCTGCAATAGCACACAAGCGTGCAGCAAATCTACCCAAGCTTTTTCAATCAGACTTCAAAGTTGTAGGTCAACAACCTATTGTTGCTAAAGACTAGCGAAATAAAACCTAAATTTTTTTGAGTAGTTTTGGAGATAAATCCACTTTTGATAAATATATAATTTGCTCAGAAACATTGCCATTTGTATACCCTTTGATTGCCAAGACTTTGTAGAACAGGGTCCGCTCCGCTTTTCGATAGACTGAATAGAATTGGAGAAATTACTAATAACTCTTTTCTGGGGAGAGTGGTTTTGCAAAATGGTAACTCGCTGCTCACTGGAGCAGAAAGCAGAGTCAACTTATACTTTTTCTGGTATATCATTTTATAAAACATAAAAACTCTGAAATTCAAAAAAATTATTCAAAAAACAATTATATATGGCAAATTAGTTGAAGTTTCCTTCAGCTGAATGAACAGGACAATTATATACATCTTAAACTTTTTATTTCAAAGTATTGCAAAGATTTGATACCATTGTTGGACAGCTAGGAATTGAATGGTTGAGCCATTAATGAATTGCAATACTGAAGTGTTAAGTTTTAAGCTAAAGGTCCAAACGGGCCTTTGTCAAAACAAAAGGGTACTGTTACGTTATAATTGCAAATATATTGGGGGCACTTGCTCCAAGTTCTTCCCGGTATGATGGACAACAACAATCAAGACTGATTCTTTTATTTAATAACCATTTAAATTACATGAATCTTTCTGGTATGTGACTCCCTAATTCAAGATTCAAGAACCAAGAACCAAACCACCCGGGGGAGGTACTATAAATATTTTGGGTACGGGGACATGCCATCGGGAAGGGTATCAATTTTCACGATTTTGGTATAAGGAACGGTATCGATTTTCACGATTTTGGTATAAGGAACGGTATCCATTTTCGCAATTTTTGCAATTGGTATAGGGTCGGGTATGCATTTTCGGAAAAATGGTATAAAGTCGGGTATAAATTTTTGAAAAATTGGTATGAAGTCGGGTATGCATTTTGGAAAAATTGGTATATATAAGAAACGGGTATGTTTTTGAAACCTCGATGGCACGTCCCCATCCAAAATCTGGTCAAGTACCCCCCCTGGGCCAAACCACCCTAATTCAAGAACCAGAATTCAAGAACCAAGTTTAGACACCCTAATTTACGAGCCAGAATTCAAGAACAAAGTTTAAACACCCTAATTTAAGAGTCAGAATTCTAGAACCAAGTTTTATACACCCTAATTCAAGAATGTGTCTAGACTTGGTTCTTGACTTCTGGTTCTTAAATTAGGGTGGTTTGGTTCTTGGCTCTTGGTTCTGGTTCTTGGTCCTGGTGCTTGGTTCTTGAATCTTGAAATACGGACTCCTTTAGTCAAGCTGCTGAAGTTTGAATCTTGTTCGGTGACTATTTCCAGCAAACGTTAAAAATTTCCTGTCCATATGCAGATTTTTGGCATTTGTGTGCATGCAGTCCTCACACAATGGGCACTGAAGCAAACTTTTTTCAGAAACTGTTAGTTTGATACTTCCAAGCTGCAAAGCTTGAACCCTGGCTCGGATTGGGTAGATTCATTTCAAGAACTTTCTTACCCCATAAAATTGATCATCAATGCCAAATCGTTCCCTGAGGTTTTGGAATACTCTTGGACAATATTCTTTGAATTTGAAGTGCGATGGCATGCTCTCACTGTGTGAAAATGAATTATTCATTAGAACATAAAAAATTTCATTGTATCCAGGCAACAAAATTTCATCAAGCTGGATAACTGTCAGCTGTGTGATAAAAGATGGAGCAACACTCTTGTTATTGTAAACAGTTTACTCCAGCATAAAAATATGATGCCTACTGTAACTAAAATAGTCTCATCTGATGGAAAAAAATTACCAATTATTTGAAGAAATTTGATATAATATTCATTTGTTTTGGTGAAGAAACTGGACTTTGCTGTTCAAAGCAAAAGCAAAAGCAAAAGGGGGGTCTGCAAATGAAAATGTGCATGACCACTCCTTCTTGGTTTGGTCAGAACTTTACATAGAATTCATTATTGACATTTAAATTAGAATGGCTTCATCCAGCTGCTAAACAGAATATTTTCAGATTGATTAAAATGAGGTTTTGCATGACTGAATGAACTTTCAAAATTATTTTACAAATATTTTTAAATTTCTTGCATTTGCTGAAAGCTACCAGCAACTTCTATTAAATAAACTCAAATATTCATTGTTTTCAGTGGTGAGAAACCTGCTCTGTGCATGTATTTGGGGTTACACCAACCTATAACAAGAAGGTGTTTTTTGAAGACAAAATCTGAATACTCTATAATTAGGAGATGTTCAAGAAAGCAATGCCACTTTTATTGAAATAAACTACATAAAAAAGGCAAGATTTAATGCGACCATACACTTGAAACTCAGATCAATGCCATACTGTATGTTGGGACTTGATCTAAACTCTTCCGTGAAACAAGCAAACAAAATTGTGCTTTATTCACTTCACATTTTCAAATGATCAAACACTACTCTACTTACTTGCTGTAATTATGATTTTTAATAATGACTTTTCCAAATGCCTTGAAATCTTCCTTTAACAGCATGATATTTGGGGAGACTCTAGTAAGCTCACTTACCTAAATGAAAGCAATGAAAGAGTTACAGAAGAATTATTAGCTGTACACATAAATACCACCCAGTTTTTCTGCCAAGAATTCTTAAGAATTGTTAAGAACTCTTGAGAAAAAATGTTCCAGCTCTCAAGAATTCTTGTTTAAACTGCCATAGACCTTCATACTGCTCACACAAACTCTTACTGGAATGTAACTTCCAGTATATACTAAAATTCCTTGTAAATTATTCTTCCTTGCAAATTTCATTCTTATCTTGCAAAACCACTTTCACAAAAATGTTAGATTGTTCATTACACTTCACTCACAAAATATATCTTTTTTCTGATGTGATAAGTGTTAGAAGAAAAGCATCAACAGCTGTGGACTTGCTCCAAGTCTCGCTCTTGATCAATGAACAAACGGGAGGGGAGAAGAAGAAGAAAACGGAAGGGAAAGGGGGAGGAGAGCGAGACTTGTGGACTACGCGTTCCGAAAACGAGGCCCTGATTCATCTGCTCAAGTCTGATTGGCTCTTCCGCTAACATGAAAGAAAGCCGCCGGTCAAGATCTTGACCGGTCTCGTTTTCGGGAACGCTTAGTCCACAAGTCTTGCTCTCCTCCTCCTTTCCCTTCCATTTTCTTCTTCTTCTTCCCTCCCATTTGTTTATTGATCAAGAGCGAGACTTGGAGCAAGTCCACAACAGCTGCTTTCAAGATCTCAAATCCTGTTAATCCTTTTATTGTTTACGTAATAATCTTCCCTTGTTTATCAATCCAATCTAATTAGATTAGCATTTTTTACATTAAGATGAGTAAGGGAGTGTCAAGAATTCCAAACAATAGTCACATGTGATAGTAGTAGTTTTTGATTGGTAGCATTTAAAGACCCATTGCTAACCATGATCCTTTGTGCGTTGATTGAAAAAGCAAGACAACGGGAATTTAGGCCAAAAAGGACTTTCAGATAACTCAAAAGTCGCCTTTGGCACCACAAAGGATCAGGTTAGCAATGTGTCTAATAGGATATCATACTAAAACATGTAGAAATTACTGTATGGCATTTTGAGTGTGTATCTTAATCTACAAAGTGTAGAACATCTCAAACCATCATACTGAAAATTCAAACAATTTCTCACAGTAGGTAAATTTTTTTCAACCTTGAGATCGCCGTAAAGATTGGTGTGTACCAACTTGAAAACTACTCTGAAATGGTCTTCATTCAATTTATCAGCAATGCACAGTACTTAACAATAAAATAAATCAGGGATTAACCAAAACTTTGTCCTGCCACAAATCCCAAAAAGTTGGCAAAATTGTCAAAGAAAAATGGCATAAAATTAGTTGGGTATACCTTTAGATTGAAAAAATATGTCCAAATCCCCCCAATTTCTCTCGGATTTTTCAAAGCTGGTGCCGCCACTGCATGGGAGATGAGCTCCTGGCCATTAAAAATTTTCCATCAACTTTGAATAAATTCAAACTGACATAGCCTATAAGCCTTCAAAATGCCTAAAGCCCTGAAGTAATGTTTAACAAAATGATTAATTTAATCATTAAGGGTTGTTTTTCAACTTTTTCACTTTAACTTTTAATTTTCAATTAAGTTATAAATGGTAGCTCTTGGTGATGGTGGTACCTGTGAAAGCATACAGAACAAACAATATAGGGTCCTAAATCCAACCAGCATTTTGACATCTATTGAATGTAGCAACAAGTTGTGGAAGAACAAGCATACACCATTGTCTAGGAATTTTGTTTTCCTTCTTCAATTCTACTTCAAAACTCAGTTTCAAATCTATTTCAAAAAATTTGGAATCCTGAAAGTGGTAAATAGTGACATGGACTGCTAGTGACAGACCCTAAGCCAATGGATTGATCTTTTTTGAAAAACCCACGCTCCTTCACATGGCCCAAGGATTCTCATCATAATACCGAGAATCCAGAATCCTTGTCATGTTATGTGAACAAGGCCTGCACTGTAGAAACAAAATTTTAGAAACATGCTGTCAAAATTGTCTCTTTAGGTCTCTGTGCAAAACTGACCTAATTGACCAGGCTTTAACTCATAATTACAGTTTATTTCCTTTAAAGGGCTATGAATATATATATACTACTGTAGTCTTTCAAATTTTGTGGTTTCAAATTTGATCTGTAATTTCTCATCATGGCTTTGCTAAAAAGATGTCAATTTACCACAAAGAATGCTGTATTTTAATTTCACGCTGCAAGATAGATTTAGAATTTTATACCTCAACTTCAGCATCAATTCTAAAAGACTTAGGAAGGTTCATGAAAAGGAAACATAACAACAGCAACGTGTTCATATTTCTCATTCTCAATTATTGGTTTCCAAAAACATTTCTTTGGTGTCCTGTTCATGCTAGTTGGCCAAGAGGCTAATTGAGCGAAACCATCAACCTCCTTTTTCACAATATAACATACTAATGAACCCTCAGTTTCTCCCAAGTAACCACATGAAATGATAGCATAAACAGCTAGCACAACATATTTGTTTTTGAGATGCCACCCAAGGATCTCTAAATTGTGTGCTTCAACGAGAGACAGCTGTCATGGTCTCAAAAATGGAGTAAAAAGTCAAGTGGGAAAATGGGGGGCTGGAGGGCACCCCAAGGGCCCCTGCAATTCATATTAACTGACAGCGGAAACATATCAATTTTACAGCAAATGAAACATAAAAACAGATGCCTTCTGTTCCATCTACTTTTTCATTCACAGATGAAAATAACTTCTTGGTTGGAGACTGCATTTTATGTTGCCCACACCAAAAACGGTCTTTCATGCATGCACAACTTCAATGCAAAGCAATGAAGATAGAGCTGGAATCATTATTTTTAAAACAATAGGCATGCATCTTTCAGGCACGGGGGGGGGGGGTTCTCGGCTAAATTTCGGGTAGGGGGGTGCCGCCCACAGTTTGAAAATGTAACCGTTGGCTAGACCAATTTTTGTGAAAATGATACCCTTGGCTAGACTAATTTTTCCTTCAGAAGTGCTCTGAATTGGCATTTTCTAGGCAAAACTTGCCAAATTTTCGCATTTCCTAGACCAAAATTTTTAAGAAGTTGGGTTTTTTTACAAAAATTACCGAATTTTGACATCTCTTTGACCAAAATTCCCAAAAAGCATACCCTTGCCTAGACCTAACTCGACTAAAATTGCCAAAAAGTACACCCTTGGCTAGACTAGAAGTCCGAAAAAGTATACCCTCACGGGCGGCACATCCCCAGGTACCTTTACTATGGAAGAACCCCCCCCCCCCCCGTGCTTTCAGGCAAACTTTAAAAATTTTCCAGTCTCGACTTTGGCTTACAGTTAATTTTCAAAATTCTTGCTATATGGCTTTTCAAAGATGTGCAAGCTTTCGGAGCTGTTCTCTTAATTTGAATTGAAATTTACAGTAACCTAGCTTTGAAACATCCTATCACTGCAACACCTCCCTTCAACTTATCTCATCTTTTGAAGCTTTCAAAAACATTCCTTGTTTACAGAAATTGATTTGAATTGTAAATTTTAATTAGCATTGTTTGAAAACACATATTTTAGCTTGTTTGCGCCAATTAAATTGAACACTTTTCGGAAATTAAATAAGTTACTTGCTGTATCTAAAGAATATATAAAAACTTGGTGTCAGTGGGCTCCATATTTTGATCAATATTCAGTTAAGTTCTTTTTACCCATTTCGACAGTTTTCTCCAGAGGGTGTGGGAGCACGCCAAGATCTATCACTGCTGAAAGAGAACGTACATTCAGCACAGTTCACAAGGTTTCAAAGCTTTGTAGTTTTCAATTAATGCCGATTTTTTGGTTCAGCAAAACAAAATTGAAACCATCATAGTCTACACGCTGCGTTTTGAATTGGCTAAGGCACGGGCGAATTACAATTTCTATCAGAATGCGCGGAAAGCGCTCAGGCTTTTCACTCCAGCTGGGATTTTGGTCAGGCATTTAGGCCCATCATAAATCATAATCCGTTCAACAACAATTGATCACAAATCTTGGGCTTCTTCCAAGTCGCAAACAGCTGTAAAGGAAGCAGTTGAAATGATTGCAAATAGAAACGGCAAGCCTTCTCACCGAATGACAAATTCCCCACATCAAAACAGAGATTTTCGGATCTTGAGCTCTGAACAACTTCTTTTTCTGGTGAAATGCCTTGATCTTCTTTTTCTTCTTTTTCATTTTGGTCAAACTGGTAGCAGCTGAATCAGCCATCGTTGATGAGTTTATTCTTGTGCAGCTTTATTGAGACCCGTTGCAATACGACATGAGTCGTTAAATGTCCATAAAATGTGTATCTATTCAGAGTATTTCCTCGAAGTAACTTGCCATTCCCCTTCAGTCCTTCTTCCGTGGATTCAAGCCACAAGTGTTTCACTTCATTAACCAGCATCCTTTACATCGCCTTTAACAAATTGCGCAAAATGTCATGCCCTGAAAGCAGTCGAAAAAAGCCAAGCCACCACCGCAAGCTCTGCAGGCAGTACAGCTGTCCATGTCAGATCGTCAAAAAATTGAGAAACTCCAGTTCAGGAAAAATTGAACTTAAAAAACTATTTATGTTGAAAGAGGTAGGTCCTTCACATGTTTTTACTATATTTTCACTTGATCATGCATCATACGTTCACACACAGGAACATGTACACGTTTTTTATAAGAAAATGGTTCATAAGAAACTAGAACTAAGATGACCAAAATTTTAAGAAACTCTAGTACTATGTCTGAGAAGTACTAAGAAACTTTTCAAACTTAGAAGCATGAATTTTATAGCAAATAGATCGTTGAACCTTTATCATCGGGCAATATTATCTAACCATTTGTGTTTTCAATATAACAGAACACTGTTTATTCTTATATGATGTTTTGAATGTCAAGATTCATATCAGCAGCAGTGTTAGCGACCACATTGACAATTCATGCATTCAAAAAATAAGAAACCAATTAAGAAACTTTCAGTGCTAAAATGGACAAAATTTCATGTTAAATTAAGAAACTTTTAGTACTATGGCCTGATCCTAGTTTCTTATAAAAAAAACGTGTAGACTGTAGACATGTAGACATGTAGACATGTAGACATGGAGACTGTTGTGGAACCTTCGGGAAACTCATAAGAAATTCTGAGCACTCAAAATCTGATAAAACTGAGAAACTTTCAGAATTGGCCCAAATTCTTACTTTCGTACAAAAATTATTATTATTTTCCATTTTCTTTTGAAAATAGTTCTTTTCCAAAACCTAAAGATTAAAATTTTTTAAGATCTCGTTACAACCTTTCTGCAAACACATTCCTTGCGACATCAATGTTTTCATAAATGCAATGCATGTATTTTTATAAGAAAATGCCAGTAAAATTCCCAGATCGCCAAAAATTAAGAAACTCCAGTATTGGGAAAACACAACTTCGGAACAATATGTTTGATAACAAAGATACTTGTAGTATTCCTACTTACTATACTTGTAATATTCTTTGTTGCAACTTTCACTTGTTTCCTTGAGTAATGTCTAAGTTCATGAGGTAACAGGTAGTGGACATGAAGAAGGAAATCTGAATACTTAAAATCTGATAGTTTAAAGAAACTCAGTACTGACTTAAATTCTTAGTTTCGTATAAATACGTTTGTAGAATGAAAAGACCAGATCATGCTTTTTCGTGAAAGTTTCGAAGATTTGTTCTGTTTCTCAGGAATTGCATCAGCAATCCAGGCGGTTTCGATTGGTTTTTGCCGGTTTATTTTGGTTTATATTCCTTCGACACCAGACAAGCTAACAAAAGGGACTTGCAATCAAGTGCATTTTCGGCTGATTTGTAGAGGACTCCTCTACAAATTAGCCAAAATGCGTTTGATTGCAAGAGGGCATTTTTTGATAGAAAAAAAGTTTGCTGAAAAAATCTATTGTCAAAGATTTATTCTCGCGACTTTTTTGGAGTAAATTTTGGTGTTCTTTTTCAAATTGTTCAGATAGATCGATTTGACTTGAATAAGCAACCATTTCCACTTTTCTTCCTCAATTTTGATGTGAAACTGGCAACTTTTACTTTTAAAATGTCCGCATGAGAAGAGTATCTTTATTGTGCAGTGTGTCTGGAGCTAGTGCCTGTGAGACATGACATGTTGTTATGGAGCATACAGTTGATGATTTCTATGACGTGTGTGTTACACTTTCAACTCATCCTTTCTCCAAGGAAGAGGGAGTATTTCCCTCTGTGTTGTGGTAAGGAACGCCCGAAGGTTCTACCCCCGGGGGGGGGGGGTACTTCACTATGGGTAAGACGGGGATGTGCGCCAGTTTTGGGTAGTTTTTGGCCTGAAAATTCTGGGATTGGGGTATCCTTTTACTGGAACATTTCTGTGATTGGGCTATACTTTCACTCGGAATTTTCTGGGATTGGGGGTTACTCAAAATTCTGTAATGGGTGTTGAATGAAAGTACAACTCGATAAATTTTCGAGCAACACGTTGTCAGTTTCAGGTGAACTGATTTTAAGTATTTTTGTGTTGAAAAACGTCCTCAGATCAGAACCTCGTTCCAATGGCCACTTGGAACCAAAATAATCGTTCCCAGCCCTCAATCCCTTATCCTTTTGACGTCGAATTGCTTTTGTTACTTCTTCGATTGGGTATCAATATCTGACATATATTCTGGGATTGGGTATCAATATCGGACCAAATTTCTGGGATTGGGTCGTAACAGAAATCCTTGTGGCGCACAACACCGTATGAATTTATAATGAAGTACCCCCCCCCCCCCCGGGGGATTCTACACAGCGAGTCAGTTCAGTCATTTAAAAAAAAAATCATCGTTTGCCTGGTATCAATTCATGAATTGATAGTGTAGCCAGGAAAGGCGTTTTGACGGAAAGAACCTCAAACTAACTGGTAGCTTGTGGTCTGGAAGACAGGCTAATAACTGGCAAACTACCCGTCATTTCCATTTTAAGAAACTGGTAATTTGGTCTAAATACTGAACTAACACAGTGCAAAGAAAAAAGAGAAAATAAACTTTGGGTAGTAAGTCTAAATGAAAATAGATCCCAAATAGTTAACTTCCAGAACTCCGATTTTCTCACTATTTGGTGATCTGAGACTCTTGTGCCTTGTAACGAACTTCGTAGAGCATGCGTTAAGATCCGCGCGAGTCAACAAAAAACGTTAACTTTGTTTTGTCTCTTCCAAAATAGATGCGATTTTGCAACTTTGCTGATCACCTTCTTGTGAGAAACAAAATATATCGAGGAAAGTGGGAGAAACGACCAGGATTCATATCTATTGGGAAAAGAGAATGTGGTAATGCTGATAACAGAATATATTTCTTAAATCATACTCTTCACTCGCTTCCTTCAAACAAAGTAATACTGAATGCTTAGCAAATAAAACTGAAGGATAAACGGAAGCGAAAATACGATAATGCTCAGTCTAAGAGATATATTCAATACGATTTGATAAGATCATATCAACTTTACTCTATCCTCCAGGTGATACAAATTAGAAAGAATTATACACTATCTCTAAATTCTTGTTACAACATTGTTTGGGCTTGAACAAATTACCTTCTTTGTACTCACATAGCCAACACATGTTGATGCAATGGTTGAATGACTTCAGGTGATCAATAACAGTCATTTCGCTTCATTTTTTAGCGGGTAAATTTTTGTAAAAGGGCTTATTTCGTGGCAATTCCATCGATCTGAAACATTAAGTATGTCAGATTCTTTGTGGTACTGAAGTAATTACACCAAGTACATAAACTAGAGGGAAGCCTCTGATACAAAATTGGTATCAACGACAAAATGACGAACCCAACTATAAACTTACATAATGGTAGAGTAACCAACATTAAGATCGCATCAGAGCACGTCATTCAAGTGAATTTAAGACCATGTTTACACTGGAGCAGTAAAGTTTCGATACGTTAAAGTTGCGACGGTCCAAGAGCGTTTAATTAAACTGTTCCAGAACAAAACCATTCTGTAGATAGAAGGAACAAAAGTGTTACAGCTCAGCAGGAACATCAACAGGACACGGACCGGATACACTTTTGCTACGGACTCAAAGTTCCGGTACAATGTAACGGGGGTCTAAATTCCAGGCGTTCATTGAGAAATCCAGGCACGCAATCTCAATCCCTCTATGAATTTTGTACAATTTAAAAGTATATATATCGTCTCCGTTGTAGTACTTTATTCTTTCCATGTAGAAAAGGTTCTTTGATGCTGCCTTCCATTTTGAAACTAACAAAACCAATGCCTCGCTCGTCTTTGCAAAAATGTTCTCCATGTTCTTTCATATATGGAACTGGACGAGACTGGTCAAGGGTGCTGAAAGAAAAAAAGTGGGTGAAATTTGCTTTTTCTGAAATGTCAAAACATCAGTTGAGAAAACGAATACTTGGAGTGAGATTTAGAGATGAATCACTAAAGGCTGCTCTCCATATCCACCGTTTTGAGCGCGCGGGCGCTGCGACCAAATAGGAGCATGCGCAGCTGATAAGCTTTAGCAATCAATATGATCACAATATTTGAGCGCCTTAGGAGCAGGCACGAGTTCAACTCCCACCGCGGGCGCTTGCGATCACTAACCAAAGAACAAATCATGGACGCAGCGCCCACGTGCTCAAAATGCTTGATATGGACAGCAGCCTAGCACATAGAAAGTGGTCCTCAGTGATGCTGACTGAATACTACTGATAAGCCCTAATTAAATAACCACACGTTTTACAACCCTGTGCTCTCTCCTCGATTCCCAACAAATAACTCACACAAAATCAAATCTTACAATTCCTGTTATACAGTGCCGCATTTTTATTCAACTTCAGTATTGTAATATTGCAAAGCATATGATGCATTTCTTTAGTGGATTTCTTTGTAGCGCAACCTCAACAATCTGTCAAACTGAACTGAACTGACCTGACCTAATCTGACCTGGCCTCACCCAGCCTGACCTGAACTGACTTTATCTGACCCCAACTACATCCCCATCGAACTGATTTGAACTGAGGATTAGTGATAACGATTCAAGACTTCCCCTACAGTATATATTGCAAAATTTCA